>DWNA01001626.1:0-14057 GCA_018249835.1 Heliconius besckei | reverse complement strand
ACATGGCGGAATAAATTGCATGTCAAATTAATAAGTATTTTAATATATTAATATATATCGACAATATTACAAATATAAGAAAAAAAAGTATCCTATGTTCATCCCGGTACCCTCAAGTATCTCTATAGTATCTCTTGTATTTAATCACAATTAAATTAGCGGTTTGGGCCTGATTGCGTAAAAGACAGACAGACAGACAGACAAACAGAGTTACTTTCGAATTTATAATATAGGTATGGATAGTTCTGACTAGCATAACTGACAGTAGAGTCTCAAGTTCGAATTGCACATACGACACCCAAATAAACTTTTTTTATTACCCAAATAGCTATAATATAAAGAAATTTGAAAATTTAAGTTGACCTTTAAGAGAAGCTGCATGATTAGTCGCTTATACCTAGCTACCCAAGTCCAATTGCACGGCACGAATATGTCTTGTATTACAACGATAATTCCCATAATTGCTATGTAGTTCACACTAATAAAAAACGTATTTACAGACAAAGCCCAAGTGTTACATAGATATTATATATAAATATTCGTAGCTCACATTCTAATTACTAACAATGTTTACTTCTACTGTTTTAAAGCTAGCAAATAGATGTTGTAGTCATAAATTAAATGCATTTAAGTGCAAATTTGACGTTGTTTGTAGCGGCGCTATTCATGACTGGAGGATAAACTACTAAATATTCAATACATCAATTAATCAACAACGTTATAATAGTAGATGTATTAATTCAGGTCTAGGGGTTAACTGTACTAAATTTACTAATTTCTAAGATATATTATAGGCTTTTATTGGTTCTTGAACTATTTTGTATTTATTTTAATGCATTTCTGACATTGCTTCCATAAAAAATATAAATGATAATTCAAAATAACAGAATAAACCAATAAAAAAAACTAAAGTTCATTTAAAAACATCGATTATTATTAACATTTAATTGATATCGAAAGATCTCGAGATAACGTAAAGCAAATACTCGTACATTCGAAACATCATCCAGCTCGGCTTTATATTGTCTCTAATGGAAGCGATTTATTCATTTACTTTTTAAGCGAATGCCCTGAATTTCGAACGGGTGACAGATTTTAAATTCTTCCCTTACACTTGAGCCTCAGTTGTTTTTATTGTGTTTGTTTCCATAATGCATGAAATTCAATTGTTTATATATAATGAAATTCATCAAGATCGAAAAGTATGTCTGTCCGTCGTCCGTTTTCTTAATTCTATCCTTCAGATATGTCGCAAGCTGATAAATGTATATAACAAACAAGAAGTAGTAGTAGCTGTTCTTATTTCTTGTTTTTACTATCAGAAACTAAGGTTGGCCATCATGGGGTTTGATGACGCTTTTCCAATTAAATATGTACCATGTTGAATTCCATGTTGATGGTGTTATATTTGTGCAAATATATAGGTAGGGATGTAGTTGTCTAAAATATGATCCTTCTAAAATCATTGTGTTCTAAAAATTAAACGAAAGGTTCCTGGAGCTGAAGTAAAGCATGGTTAAAGTTTACCAGAGAAAAAACCATCTGGATTTACGACTACCAAATTCTGCAAGTAAAATAACCTTCTCGTATAATTTTGGGCGAATAAATAACGCTTTTAACATAATGTTTAGGTGTTATACAGCGTGTACTGTGCGTGTATGTGGTTCGTGTACGTACCGAGGAAATGAAAAAGCAGGACTGTCCATCACTGGAACAGGTGAGCACCGAGGTAAAGTCGTGAGCAGCGCCACCTTGATTCCTCGAATCGCGGATTAAATTGGCAAATCACCATTCAATCCATATAGGGCAACTCGGCGCCGGACAGCAAAAAAAAAACTTATACACCAAGTAAATACAAATTTTAATTATCATATTGAACGTTTTGTTCTGGTCCTCGGTTGTTCTTTTCAAATTGTGGACGTGCATTTAATAGAATGCACATATTGATAGGTTTTTCCGATAGGCCCAGTGGTGGTCGACTTTTTCCTTCTCGTTTAACATAGTTTTTGGGATGAGCTGCTGCGCCGTCGCGCACGTATGCTTGTATCAGTAATTTATGATACCGTATTTAGTTATTGTAAAATTGTTTTTTGTAACGATTCGCGCTTCGAGCTTGATGGGCTATAAATCTGGTGCCAAAAATTAATGAATTAATTCAGATTTGCTTTCCTTATTTCGAAGTGCAGACTGTATATGGTCATATACCCTGGGGGATTTTAAAAAATGGCTTACTTCCACGCTGGTGCTCAAATGAACGAGTGCTTGAGTTGAACCTGAATTGTATATATTTACTACAGCTACTTAGATTAAATAATATAAATTTAAAACGATGTTGTGCTTTCCGTGTAATTTACTTTGTACTAAATGTTAATGATTTATTTACTTTTTAATACGAGTTTAATTACTTTTAGTCCTAAGATAAAATAGGTTTTATCGTTTTATTTGATAAACAAATTGGATTTATCATGACATAAGTTATTATAGAAATTTAAATTTTTCCATATTATATGCCTCCATTAATTAAGATTTAAGTTACGAAAAGGTCGGAGTCAATTAAGGCTTGTAAGGTGTTTGGGTGTTGCGAATCGCTAATCACCGAAACGAGGCCCGACCACGGTTGCAAGCAATGTGTAACATATTCAAATTAAATACTAGGTTACTTTGAAGTCAAAATAAAAAATAAATAAAATTTAAATATATTCTTAGTAAAAACAGATATTTATAGGCCGTTGTGGCGCAGGGGCACAAGCACGTGACTACAACGCGACGGTTAGGGGTTCGATTCCCATTTCAGGGAATGAAATATTATTTTTAATATTTTCATTCTTTTGCTCTGGTACCAAGTCAAAAATGTGGCATGGAGTTCCGTATGCCTCGAAAGGCGCGCGGACAATATGCAACGGAGTGTCTTAACACTATGGTTCCTCTGCGCCTACCCTGCTACATTCGAAAACAATGTGAGGGTTGTTTTTCTAATGACATTTTGGCAGCGACGATTAGAAAAAAATATCCTACAGACATGATAACAACAACCATGTAAGAAATAAGGCTGGTGGATTAGAACATAAAGATTTATTGACAACATAAGAATATAAGAATTTGTTGGTAAAATCAATTATATGCACTCAAATCAATGCGAAAGAAATCTATGAACACATTTGTAACAATTTTGCAGAATCATCGCTCGACTTAATTAGCTTTTAAAGGCGTTCGTGTAATCCCGAAGCGAACAAAGCGATTAAAAAAATTCTCCACGTCACGTCCTAACATGGAGTATCCTTAACAATTTCATATTTTTATGGAGCTTTTGTGTTTTGTTCTCACAGTTGACAGGCATCTTCATCTCCAGGAGCACGACTCGGTAACGCACCGAGAGATGTTATCACGGCCATTAGAAGGACGGCTATTTGGGACAGAGGCATTTTGACACGTCCTCTTCACATTTTCACTTCAAAAACTATTATTTTAGGCTTTAGCTGATTACTGTTTAATAGGATTTTACCTGATAATTAAAATTGGCACGGTATGGCTTACTCAGCAAGTAAAAAGAAAAGGAACAAAAGCGAAAAATATTCACACGTTTATAATGAAGACATCAGAGCATCAGAGCATCCCACAAAGTTCCCACGGCTCACCGTCAGATAAGAACTCTCATATAAACGGATCTCGTTTTTGCAGCATCATAATCATACTTGGCCGTCGCCACTCCGTCACCTGTTGACACGTGGTTGATATAAAACGCCAATAAATGTCACTTTTTTATGACACGTCCGCGTCCCGTATTCGGGTCACGTGCGCTCGCCGTCAGATTTGTATCGACGCTCGAGCGCCAACTTGCCACCTGGGCCGCCATTCACTCATGCCGACGTTAGAGCTGTGGTGTGAGACATGCGCTAATCTCACATCTCCCATCAGCCACTATTAAGCTGTGGAGCTGTGTAAGTTTTCTAACAATTACCTCATTAGAGGACAAAGGATGTGAAATGGGTATTTTCTATATATTAGCTTCACGCTGTATCCCGCATGTAGCAGGGTACGCAGAGGAAGCCTAGTGTTAAGACCCACCGCTTCTTACTTTCCGCTGAATTCTGAAGGGATAGCGTGTTATATGGAGGAACCCAACGCAGCGCTTTACCCCGACACCCGAGCGAAGAAATAAGAATATTAAATATTTCATTTCGTCAATTGGGAAGCGAATCCACAACCAGTCGCGCTTGTGTCCCTAAGCTACGACTTGCAGCAAATGTATACAAATATTGTAGCATTCTATTTATACAAGAGAATGAAGAGATCCATACAGAATACCAAAGTCCATTTCTTTTATCGGTTTATCCACGCGATCACCTGAAAAAATCCGAAGGTCCGGATTCATTATTATCTTTCTTCGTCTATCATCGAATCCATTATCCTATTTAAAAGCATCTCTTGATTTGTTCTTAGACTTTTTTTTTGGTATCGTTTACCCGACAACGTTTCAATCGGGCTCTAACAATGGGCAAGTTAAGAAAGATGTTTAAGTGTTTAGTTACGGTATTTTTTCACA
Source organism: Heliconius besckei (assembly GCA_018249835.1). Classification (NCBI taxonomy): domain Eukaryota; kingdom Metazoa; phylum Arthropoda; class Insecta; order Lepidoptera; family Nymphalidae; genus Heliconius; species Heliconius besckei. Next base: position 9,514 of record DWNA01001626.1, on the reverse strand, counting down.
ATTTTTCAATTTGACGGATTTCTCAATTCTGTAGTTAAAAGGCCGGAAGGTGTCGTTACGGAGTGTTATGGATGCATGCTGATAATGGTTGATAAATAATAGGATCAACTAACATACTTATGGTTAATTCTACATTTACTTCCTAAGCATAGGTATGTACGTAAATAATCATTTAAAAAAAATGTTGTTTTAGCTGAGACCAGTCGTGGCGCTAGGCACAAATGTGCGACTGTAAGTGCGACATGTTGAAGGTTCGATTTCTACTCGAGGATATTAAATTATAATATTTCAATTTTCTCGTTTTGGTAACGAGGTAAAGCGTGGCGTTGAGCTCCGCCACTCAACACGCATTGCTACGAAAATTCGGCGGAAAATGGGGAATGTAGATGTCATAATGGGAGCAGTCTTAACACTAGCTACTGCTATAAGTGGGATATAGCGTTGAGCTAAAAAAACCTATTCTGAGAATTAATAAGTCCTTATACTATATCTACCTACCTATAAACCTAGTTAGTTATAGAGTTTAAACATTAATAACTGAAGATGGCGGGGTACAGATGAGCTCGCCGGGACCCACACGGAGCGTGAAATCGCGGGGCGCGGGAGCGGGCACACCTGGCCACCAAGGCCTGTCTTATTATTTGTTGTCCCATCTCCCATCTCTCATGCTCGTAAATTTCCGCGTCAACGTGTGCGATGCTTGTGGAAAAAATGAGATCGACAAAGCCTTTTACACTTGGTGATATAGACATAAAGACTTACGAGCGGTAAGTACCGCGGGCACAATGCGGCCGGCTCGTCCGTCCGGTGGGTCTTAATATGCGTGTATAATTTTTCTTCGTAATAAATTCGGATTGTAATGGCCGATCGCGATTGGTTTGAGACTTTAGTTGCATTTATTTTAATAAAATTCTCATGGAATTACACAGACTGGTTCAGCGTTGCTGGTGATTGCTGCCACCTACATGGCAGTGTGGCCTACAAAGTCATTGGCGGTCCATTTGCGACATAGCTTCGTAAATAAATATGTATTTTTATTGCTGTTTTGAAGGTTTTATTACGCAAAGTAATTAAACATTCGACCCTCTTGAGAATTATCTCAGCCTCCCAGTAACGTTTGTTTTAATTATTCCTTACAAAGTTTGTCGCTTATTCATTATTTTTTTAATTTATGTCTTCTTTATGTTTTTGTGTATGTTGTCAAATTTTTATGTTTGTAAGTAAAATTTAATGTAAATTATTTTTTAACACTTCAATATATATTTATATTTATATTTTATTGTTTTAAAAAGGAAATTATTAACACAAACAATCTACCGAAAAGCTTACTGCTTTAAGAACAGTTATATATAAGTATACAGACGAAATAAACCAATAAAACAATTATTAATTTATTATTCTTACCTCTCTTCATAATTCCGCTTGCGTGAGGATTAGTGCTTTTCGTCAACAAGCTGGAGCAGTTCCACCTGTGCCACCTGAACTGATGCTGACACTCCCTGACTGCCATTTGCAGACCCTCGAAAGCTATGGCCGCAGTGTCCGGTGAACTGTGACAGACAGACCTTTGTTCTCTGGTCAGACCACCGACCATCCTGCAGGTGAGGCCTGAGCTTAGCTTTAACTGATGAGGTAGGATGTTGTCTCTTGTACTGAAATATAAATACAAAAGTGAATTACAGTATAAAAAATGTATCCATTATATCCATTTTTCTGATGAAGCCAGAGTAAAGTAATATATTACATTATTTAATATATTTCCTTAAATCACAATTGAACCCATTACCATCTAATATTTAGAAATTTTACAATTAACTAAGTGGTATAAATATATCTAAATATGACGTTACTCGTATATACGAGTAACGTCATATCGGTATATACCGGTACGACCATATTGATCGTTAGCAAAGGGCTTACAAACGTCGTTATAATTAATTTATTACGACCAGATACTATCGTACAGGCCCAAAATACTTTAATAATGAAACAATTTGTATTCGCTCCCAACTTTAAACAAATATTTTTAAAGTATTCCGCGTTGGAAATATTTAGGGGATTTTAATTAATATTTTGTATGGTGAAGTCTGCTGGGTGCTCACTCGGGGGGAATGCTCCATGGATTTTTTTCTGAAATACCATAGTTTGATTAAAATAGTCCCGTCATAGTTGGTTGTAATGAATAATAACTCAATTTGTCTATCGAATTCGGTTGGGTTGTACCATTAGTAAAGGGTTTAAGTTTTGAAAAACTTAGGCAAAGATCGAAATTATGCACGATACGACAATTAATAGATATTTAGATCACTTCCTTATTTAAGGAATATAATTTTTATTTCTTATATTTTCTGAAAAAGGCTTATAAATGTTACAATATTTTTTATAATATTTGTTTACAATAACATCAGTTGTATCTTTTACATTAAGAATTAAATCGGTATATACCTATACTAAACTTCTGCAATAATAATTTAATCGATTTCCTCTATATATTCTTTAAAATCCTATAAAAAATATTAACCGTCGTCATAGCCCCGATTTACCGAACTTAATTTGCTATAATGATACACTATGTAAAGAATTCCTTTATATTATAATGTAGAAGTCCCATATTTTTCTTCAAATATGTCACGTTTCCATTTTACGGACGAACGTTGATCTGATGACAGCATTACACTACGTGAGTCGACACTTTGGTTTTTTTCTTCTCCTGAGATATAAAACTCCGTCACTGTCGTAAAATGTGTAAAAGGTGGTTATAAAATATTTTATTTTAAAAAGTTGTCTACAGCTTATAATTTGGAGTATATACTCGTACTTAGATTATATGATAGGGTATTTTATGTAAGGCTTAATAAATATTTATATTGAGAATCGTAGTGAACTGGGGTAGTGTTTTTCTGAAAGTGCGATATTTGTGGCTTAAGTATATTATCTATACTTATAATAAAATAGTAAAATATCTATTATATTTTGTTTTTATTTTTATTTCAATTGGTTTATAAATAAAAAAATTATATCAATCTAAAAGATTTTTTCGAAGTAACTTAAACTTTATTTGTGTAGTTCAAGCGGTCGAAGCCACAAACTTGTCACTAGTATGAAATAAAATGTGGGTATGTAGAGTCTCCCCACTCCCCAGGAAGTGGATAATAGAGTATCTTAACACTACGTTCCCTTGGCCTGCTCTACTATATGAGGGATCACGCATACAATCATTTTAAGTATATAAGCAAAAGATATTTTAAAAATTAAACCTACATAGAGAAAGCTCACTATGAGCAATATTTGTTTGTCTATTTCATATTCTGCTTAAAAGAGCTTTAGTTTGTAAGTTTAGTTTGTATTTTGTTTAAGGTGTGTACTATTTAACTTCCACGAACATACTCCATCTGTTATCAGTTAATTGTATGAGAGTGACGGTCAAGCCAATAGGCGAGACGAGTGATGGGTTCCGTTGATTTTGATTATATTTTTTATTTATTTGTTTTAAGGTTAGAATATTATAGTTGTGATATCTAATGAAAAAATAAAAAAGTTTAATATAGATAATTTATAATGTTATACAACTTTTAGGTTATTTTTTTTTTTAATCATTACAAATGTTGTATAAATTAAAATACGAATATTGTTTAAAAAAGCAATTACTCTTTGTTGTAAAGATAAAACACTATAATAAAATTCATTTAAATATACAATGTGATACAAAAATATCGTTTTTTATAAATGTTAATGGCGATAGGCGGGAAAAATATATTTTGAAATAAAAGCTCATCATTTAAGTAAAATTAAAATAAAGTAAATTATTATCTACTATGATGTCTTTTTGATATTGTCTTTGTTGGGACACATCAAAACACACCTGATGATGTTCATAAAATATAAATTTCAATAAATATCAACTTTACCTACCAATAGCATTTTTATGCCCTTTCCACTTTTTCACAGATCTATATTTGGCTTATCAAATCATCGATCATATTACGTATAATAATTGTTATTGTTAGTGATACTAAGATATAAAACACTTCCAATACTTATTTCTCGCTAGAAAACTCACGGCCAAAAGAATTCTCCTTTAGCAATGTAAGGAGACGGTATTTTACGTTTAGTAGACAATGCAAATAAAAAAGTAAGAAAGTACAAGTAATGAAACTATAACTAAAGGTAATAAAATTATTGGCACATTTCTTATAGCTATGTTTTAGCACAGAAAAAAAATCTTTTTCAACAGAACGGAACACTAAAAACTTTAACAACAAAAGTCAAACAGTGTTTTCCTTCTTTACATAACTGTGTAACTTATCTCGCCTTCCCACGCCTAGGGAATGCCGGTGTCATTAAAGGGTTGGACGAATAACCGACGTCTAATGATGTTAATGACGCTCACTCATTACTATCATTGTCGTATCATTTTTGCATTGCAATATCATTATTTTAATGATTTAACACCCGCCGGTTATTGTTTTATAACAATTTATATAATTATAGATGTCTTGATAATGAATTAATGAAATGACTTCTTATTATGAGCTAATAATGTGTGCTAATGAAGCTTTGTAAGCTTTACAGATAATGTTAGTTGCGAACATAAACTTCTTTGTATGATTTCTATCGAATTATACGTTCAAATATTAACATTTATATATATGTGGAATCCTATACAGCCTCTCCATATTAAGATTTTACTCATATTTAATAAATAATCTATAAAATATAAATAAACAAACAAAACGCCGCAATAACAATTAGATAGAAAGTGTGATGTTAATAAGGTAAATTGCTTTCTCTTGTTTATAGTGTTTTCTGGATGTTGTTGTATTGCAAGTTTTTCTCAGTAGCAACCAACAGCTTTTTCCAACAAGTCGTTAAACCCTGGTCCAATTAAAACTCCTGCCTGAACTTAATATAATTGCTTCGAAAATACCTCCAGACGAGATAAAAACAATAATTTCGTGCTTTAAGAGTTCGCCAGTAAAAAATAATAAATCTGATGTCGGTGCCTGGCTGATGAAATGCTACGATACTCATTCAGAAAGGTTATTTCAATACAAATTACAGCTACTTGCCCTGCCTCTCGCTGCGTGCCGACAATTCTGCAAATACTTTTCTCTTCTAACCCGCGGGTGTATGGAGATTCCGTTGGTATATTGATGCAGGAAAATCGACTTTAAATCTAGAACCCCAAAGGCTGTAATAGTATATGTAAGAATCGTCTTACGCTCATCTGTTTTCCCGTTGCAGAGTCTGATTGAAATTCCGTGTACCAACAATGTGTACTCTTGCTTAATACCTATTTGCTCTGTTTATAAACTTTCAACGAACACTATCTGTATATAGCTTTAAGCTCTAAGAATATATGCAATTAATTTCATCGATAAAACACTTATTTTCTATATTGACAGTATCGTCTTAGTAATTTACGCTCGAAACGTTTTTTCTTAAGACTAATAGGTTAAGGCGAGTCATTGATTAGATTAAGATTAAACGGTTTTTAAACGGTTATTTATTTGTTAAGTTAAATAAGGCTATTTTATGCAATATTAAACAAATTTAAGTAAGTATTTCAATCAAATTCAGACTAAATTTCTAATTTAAATGTATATTTTTTCTAAATATTATTTAAAATAATATTTTGAAAAGAAGTTCGTATAAGTTGTAGGAATGGTTATTTTTACTTTAATGGATGGTTATGCTTAATATTCTAAGAGAAGAAATAAAAATTACCTTAAGAATTAATTGTTTTTGGTTAAAAATATTGTAATTGCATTGAATATAATGTGTTGTTAATTCGGGCAGCGACATAAAAAGTATTATTCATTATATTTTTTCATTAAAGTGAATTACGTAGAGACGATATTAAAATGTAATTAAATAAAGGATAAAATTAATAATGGCTGTAATTTACTCTATATAAAAAGGATATTGAATTTAAACATACTCATATACTTATATTCTAAATATTTGAGTATTTTTTTCAAAACTGATTACTGGATTTTTTTAGTTAAGCATAGTGTCATTAAAAATATAAATTCTTTAAATATAAATCATATTAAAAAGATTATAATACATTCATTAATTATTAACGAATTTGTCAACTGTCAGTAGCTATTAAATCAACTTATCTTTGCCCTACTTATAAAAACAAATAATGATATACATATATATGTAGGTACATATAAGAACAAGATTAGTTAATTTCATTTTCAAAACAACACCTTTTTATTTTCAAACGTGTAGATGTTGAAAGAGTAACATATACTAGATGCATATTCGCACTGACTGTAATTTGCCGTAAAGGAAACCTGACTTCACTGTAGGAGGCCATCACTTGAATCAATCACGTCAAACACGCTGGCAATTATACCTAACACGCTTAGTGGCAACACGTATTTGCATAATGTTAATCTGCGTGTTTGGATCGTGACATATGATTGTCACGTTTTAAATTTACATATATTACCATGTATTATGATTATACTGCCATTATATCTCTAGAAGCTGCCTACTTAGATGATTTGCATGATTTAAGTCGTGAGGTTTTAGTTTGTTTTGCAACGCCCCTGTTTAATCGAACCCGTTACTGTTTAAGAACACCAATTGTCAACTTAATTACTGTGAGTTAAGATTTAATGTTGTAGTCTAACAATGATCGTCATTATTATCGTCATCCACAACCTATTGTTACATTTGCATGTAGAAAAAACTTACCTTGCCATTTTAAATAATATTATCAGCACTAGATATATTGCCGCCGGATACTTTTCGGGCATTCTGGGCCTCTCATCCGCAGGAGCTCTCAGTTTTTTCATGTTGGTAACACTACATCCTCTGTTTTAGGGTTCATTATGGTGATCACTCGAGAACTCTCGTGAAATTTTCACTCCAAAACAGGAAAGGGGTTGCACAAAAAAATAATCTGGTCACTTAACTTCGGAAACCGGTTGCCGAGGTCACAAACTACTGTTATTTTATTTACGTTTAAATATGTACATACGTTGGAGCGATACAAGCAACAACAGTTTGACGGCCGCTACGAGCTACGACGACGGCATATGGTTAAATTATTTTCTCTATAATGTCACTAGTTTTCCCGTATATGGTTTACTGCGTTTGTTTACGTCGGTAGCAGTCCGCCGGCCCGTTGCCGTTGGTTTGTCTATAGCGCGGTCGCGTTCAAGCGCGTGGGACCCGAGGCGTGTTCTTCGCGCCGCCCAGACGCCGTGAAAAAAGCTAGAGGGGCGTGCGTCCGCCGGCTCCTCCTTCTCTCATTATCCTTGTTTATGCAATTATTATACGATATTTCGGCAGAAACTATAACGAAACAATAAAAGATTAGGCGGCCGTGTGTTCTCAGAGCGAGCTCGTTTGACAGTGGCTCCGTGGACCCAGTCCCTGCCTATATAAAATGCCGCCCCACGCGTTTTATTCCCGACCATGGGAAACGAGGTCCCGTTGCTATTGGTTTTTAAATTGTTTTGTTACGAAATTCATTTGATTGTATCTCAGCTTGTGAAGCGGGTATCGTTACATTTAATTTGTGTTTGTAGGTATTATTAGACTTTAGACAGCTATTCAATAAATATGATTTGTAAATACAATTAAGTGTTCTTAGAACTTGAAATTGTTATAATTTATGTATAATAAATACATTTTGTATATAAAATATTAAAAAAAATATGATTGAAGTATCCAATTGAAACACTCAACTAAGATCAACTTGACTGACCGTCTGACAGCACTTCATATTCTTAAATAAAACATTTTTTTTTCAATTAATCATTGTAGGGGGCAAATTGACAAAATACCCTGTTCAGTTCAAGATAAATCGTTGAATGATCGAGAGGGTTGTGTCTATTGAAAGTGACCGAAGGGTGATCCCCTCATTAGGGTGACAGTCGCGTGCGTATTTAATAATATGTAAATAATAGTGATGTTAATTTATTTTTTTACTTTTAAGGTAAGGAAAAAAAATACTTTATTTTTTGTAAGGATTTTTTTTTATATTTTCTTTATAGTTATGTAATATTATTTAGTTTTGAGAAGTTCCCTTTAGTTTTAAAATTAAACTAATTTGTTTATTTATAAATAAAGACAAATTCATATACATTTATGAAATTATATATAATACAAGTTTATTTAATTTAAAAATTATAAAAAATATAATCGAGTTATCGATGAAATAAAGAAAACTTAATAGCACATCTCTAAAACGTAGCATCATAAAAGTTGTACTAACCGAAAACATTTATACGTGGGGTATGGGTACGATATAATTAACATGTAACATGTAATGGCTTACAACTCAATATAAATCGAAGAGAAAAAGATTTTTATTTAATTTTATTTAGTTTAAAAATGCGAGATAATTGTATGTTTTTAGTCCAAAAATGTTGCTTAAAATTATTATTCCTGGAGAAAATTCGAATAAATAAATATTTATAAATACTTTTTATTAAAGAAAAATGTTTTTTGTTCAATAATTATTAAATGTACGTAATTTTTCTTAAGTAATAGAGCTAAGTCAGCAACAGCTATAAGAGCAAATTTGAATTTTTATATAGAAATTTGACTCGCAAATTATTTCTTACTGACAGATTATATAAAAAATATATACTTACAGAAAACAAAAAAAATATATAAATATTGTTTTAAACGTTAATGCAGTTGAGACCAGTCGTTCCGCAGGGGCACAAGAGTACGACTGTGAACTCTATAGGTGGTACTCGAGGAAATGAAATAAAAACATTGTAATCCTAATAACAACCAAAAATTATAACATAATTTAAAAAAATATATTACTTAATAAGTGGACTTATTTGTAATCAAATATTAAATTAAATCCAGTCCCTCTGATACTTGAACTTGTGCGTTGACAGATCGGTCAGTCACCCTCTGTTATGTTTAGTATAATATAATTTGACATTCATTACGGTATTTATAATTTAAAAAATGGAATGAATTCGCATGAAATTTGTGGATGATCACATAAGATACTAGCTTAGGCAGAGGGAACCTAGGGTTAACATATTCCGTTCCTCACTTTCAGCCAAAGATTTCAGTATAGAGGGAGACATAGTCATTGCATGTTGAGTGGCAGAACTCAACGATGCGCTTTGCCTTTCAGTGTGGGGAAATGAAAATAATGTAATTCTACCTCCTAGTGGGTTTCGAACCCAATTACAGTCATTAATGCTTTATTAATTAATTATGTAATTAATATAATAAATACATGCAATTAGATAATGTTTTTTTTAGTTATTATACCGAAAAAATATCAAAACATTAAAATAAATGTAAGTATATTTCAATATTATTGACATAAATTAATAAAAAACTAAATTAACATAAATAAAAACAGATAAAAAATATAATATATATATATATATATATATATATATAACCTCAGAAAACATAATTACGTAAGAAATGATTGCCTTTGTTATATCTGTTTATGCGCGGTCAGGGTGGTATGGTAATGGTTCCTTTGATCTGCCACGCACCACTCAAGTGC
>DWNA01001625.1:0-14057 GCA_018249835.1 Heliconius besckei | reverse complement strand
TGGTTAATTTATCACTAAACAAATTTAAAAAAGTGGTTAAGCACAGGCTCTGCAAAAAAGCATATTACTCTGTTAAAGATTATGTTCGCGATAAAGATGTTTGGAAATGAGTTGCTCTATTTCTAAGTTGAAATTGTTAATTGTAATTTGTAACAAATATTGGCATTTAAAAAGAGTGGCCATGAGTTTCTTTGCCTGTATCTTCTCATGAGCTCAACCATATGAACGGGATTTTTTCAAGTCAAAATTGCACATTTTTTTTCTTTTTTTTTTTTCTACTTATATGACATGTCCAAGTAAATGTTAAGCATTTTTATGGAATAAAGATATTGTGACTTTGTCTTGACTTTGACTTGACTTCATGTCACTTGGATGACTAAGACATTTCTACAAGAAATTTATATTTTATATAAATTTTTAAATTTATATACTTTTTTGTGAAATAAATTCTTAAATTTCTTATTAGAATCCTCCATTTCATTGCCTATATTTAAAAAATGTAAGCGTTTAAATAAGTGAGAAATAATAATTCACATGAAAAGACCGTAAGTTCCGAACCAAACAGGCGACAATATGAAAAGACAAATACAGTGTTCAATTTTTATTTATCTAAATTGGAATTTCCCAGCAATAGGGTGTTTTAAAACAATAACGGCGGAGAGATTACCGCTTGATTCGCTGTTTACTTTCGATCCCGTGAACAATTTATTTGTCGGCGCTCCGGGCGCTTGCAGCGTTAGCGAAATGAAAGTAGATTTAATTTTTCCGTAAAATCCATTTTCCCGACACAAAATAGACATCTTACTTTCAGCATGGAATTATTATAAGGCACGTAAAGACGGGGTATTTAGTAAGCTCACGCTGTCGAGTCTTTCGACTCACTGAGCGAAGATAACGGATCGTGGAACCAACTTAAGTAATAAGAACGAACTTTAAACGTGTTGCTTTTGAATGTGTTCTTTATCTATATAAATTACATATTAATTTATTTTGAATCAATTATTTACATAACACTAATGTCCATTTATTTTATATTTTTTTGTAGCTACACAGAACCCAATGACTAAAGAAATCGACGTAAAAGGGAGAACGGTGCCCCGGTTCCCTCTGCTTTCCCTGCTATCTGTGTAATACAGTGTGAAGCTAAAAAATAATAATAATATTCGCAACGTTTATTTCATAATGCACATTTATTTACCCATATATTTTTCAAATAAAATATTATTATTTATTGAAATTAATATTAATCAAGTTAAATAAATATAATTATATATATTATAGCACTTTCCGTCTGTTATTATTTCCAATCCTTTGAAATATAATGAACCTCGTATGAACGTGATTAAATTAATTACAGCTTATTAAAGGATTTGGATTCGTTATAATTAATTGATTACATATTAATAAAATTAAGTATTATTTTGCATTTAAGTGTCCATATTATATTTACTTATTTTTTACGCTGCATTTCGTACGTAGCAAGGTAGGCAGAGGGAACCTAGCGTTAAGATACTTTCGTTCCCCACTTCTCATCAAATCCGCGAGGTACTGCGTATTGAGGCCGAGCTTTGCCTGCTTATCAGGGTTTTAAATATTTCATTTTCTTGAATCTACTACCTGTAGCTTTTACTTTAATATATGAATATTATTGAATAAATAATAAAATAAGTACTTGCTTAAAGTCTAGAAGTTATCTATAGCGGTCAAGCGTGAGCTCTATTCTCTACTAGGAGAATGATTTATTTGAATTTTTAGAAAGAAGCCAAAACAAATATGTGTTTCTAGTAGCAGTAATACAAGAAAATATGCTTAATAATTTATAAGACATAAATTGTTTTAAAGATAAAAACAAAAAAATGACGGTCGTCGCGAGACGACGTATCATCCGCGACAAAGGCGTAAAATATTTAAGACGTTTTTTTAAACAATTATCAAATTAAATTACAGTTAGCGTCTGCGAAGGGAAAAAGTGGTTTTGAGTGACATTTCAGTAATTTCGTATATTGCCCGCTACGCTGCTCTGGGTAGCGCTATTGTGAATGTTTTGAATACTTAATGCAGAAAGATACCCCGTGTTATGCAGGAGACACCAAGTGCTTTAAGAGAAAAGAACAAAATAAAAACTTATATTTTAAAATTTAATAAGTCAAAGTTTTTGATCACATTTTTAAATATAAGTTAGACTTTGATTTATCAGATATTTAAGGAACGTCAGTAGTGTCGGTCTAGAAGTAGTGTCGGTGAAGGCTATTGAACGCTTGAAAGGCTTTTGTCCTGAGAATAGCTGCAAAAAAGTCTACTTTCTAAGAAAGAAATAATTTTATTGAAAAAATAGTATCAGTTTCTCTCCTTATCTCGGATTTAGCAGAGTAGAGTGAACCCAGATTTAATACACATGTACACAGCAACACGGCCCGCAAGTTGAGCGCCCCTGAACCACGGCAATAAAGTGATTACGTTTTAGAATAACCTTGGGCGGAGTGACGCGACGTCGAATTATCCCTACTAATATTTATCTAGTTATTATTTCAGCGAAACAACGGAATTGCTTATTTTTGTTTTATTTTACTTCATTTATTATTGTAAATTATAGGGTAATTATTTTATTTTATTTACAGCGACGTTGAGTTCACTAAAAATTAAAAACATTGAAAGCTACCTTGATATTAATTAAGATTTATTTAAATACCAAAATTTAAGTATAACTTATATCCTTTAAATTATGACCTAAGTATACCATATCCTTAACATTTAGTTTGAACGACACTCCAACCTACAACCTAACCTAACATTATTAAAGTAGTGTATTTGGAGATGTTAAAAAGATATATTTTAAATACTAAATAAAGTAACTACACGATGTAACCCCAATGTCACAGGATAGGCTGAAGGAACATGGTGTTAAGAAAGTCCATTCCTCATTTTCCTGCCTAATTATGGGCGTCGTTAGCTGAGTGGTGGAACTGACTGTCGCACCGCGCCTATCTTGATACCAGAGCGATGTAATAAAAATAATTAATTCATGGCTCTGTGTAAGAATCGAACCCACAACCATTGCGCATGGTATTGTATGCTGTCTCGCTGCGACACCACGGCCACACAAATTATGTCATTACATTTATTTTAATTAGTCTGAATTACTTTTATGAATTCTTCTATAAATATATATATATTTATATATAGTATAAAGTAACAAAGTTATTAGAACAATCACAAAGGGCCCTTTTATCGAGATTAAGCCGAAAAAGGTTTATCACGTCAATATTAGTTCAGGCTGCATGAGCCTCGCGCTGAACAATAAAAAGCTCAAATTTGAATTTGTATGAAGGCAGCAATGACCCGCGCTTTGAACGAGAAAACTTGTAAACGAAACAAACAACTTATTTTTGGATAGGAAGCTTGATCCCATGAATTTTTAATGCTTTGGGAATTAACTTTCTCTCACTTTACCTGGTGTTAGTGCTTTTGCTTTAGCTACCTCTTGGTAAGGTTTTTTAAATCTATGTTAATTGTGCCTGCTACTTTAAGATATTTAAATGTTTACTTACCTTTGTTAAAAATATGGTAATAAGAAATTACATCAAGTAGCTGAGAAAATGCAAGGGAAGTAACTAGCTTTACCGTTTTTGGTCTTCACTGATGCCCTATAACGTATACATATAACGTCATAATATCTGTTAAAATAAGTTTTACGCTTAATACTTCAAAAATATCTTGAACAATATATAGAATGAAACCACTATTAGCCGATTAAATAAGCAAAATACATAATTATTATATATAAAAAATATGTAACTTCAAAAGCCTAAGCCTCAGGCATACACGCTGCCTCCCGCATCTCCCGCATCTCCCGCATCTCCCGCATCTCCCGCATTTCCCGCATCTCCCGCATCCAGCCGGCGGTTTCCGGGATACAAGACAATGCTCTCAGTGCGTGATCGCCGCCATCGTCCTACAACTGTCGCACTGTCGGCAAGTGGGCCGGCGAAGTTGGAGCTTAGCTTTTATTTGCCTTTTATTGTAGGCTTTTATTCAGTTTGGATTGATGGGACTGATGTTGAGAAGTGTCGGTCTGTGACAGGCGTGGCGCTAAACTTCAAAACTAAATATGACTAACTTCAAAACTAAATATGATAAATTTCAAAATAGGCAAGAAATTAAGGGATACATAGAATAACTACTAGAATATTTTTACTTCTCATTGTATCCCGCCTATAGCCAGGGTAGGCAGAGGAATCTGGGAACCTAGTATTAAGACACTCCGTTGCCCATTAATACACTTCCGTTCCCCATTTTCCCCTGCATTCTGCAGATCCGCCTCGACGGGCGTTAAATCACAACCGTCGCGGTTACTTCAGGTACTGCGCCGTTGTACCACGACGACTTTAAAAAAACTATATCGTTTTTGAATGTAAGCCAGCAAGCAATTTTCCACGAATTCCATTCCAATTTACGATCATTCTGCTTGGTTTGTCTAAATATTTATAATTAACCTTTAAAGTTCTTAATTTCTTCACTTCTAATCATCTGTAACAACGAGGCGCTATTGCGGTGGCACCCCCTTACGTGCTTTAAATAATGTTTATTGTTCCCACAAAATCGACACCGAACACTTCTCAAAGAGGTCACTTTCTTGCAAAAATAACACATATTGTACCTCATACCATCCACATAACAATTGTTAATACGCAGTCTCTGCTCTGTCGACAAGACAATGCTTTCAGGATAACATCTCAAGCATCACCGCAATTTGCCGCCCCCTTGCAAATACTCTCTAAGGTCTAACGTGAGGCGAACTCTGGTTAGACTTTAGCTTTTCATTTTTATATATAGCATGTTGAAAATTGTAGAATATGTTATTGCGTTTCATTTTCAAGTTTAAGAAGTTTTTATTGATTTCTGGTGTTCCTAGAACTTTTACAGTAATACTCATCTAATCCCAACATCAGTCATGATTGTAGTGTTTTGGTATATAATATATATGTATTTATAGGCGTCACGCTGTGTCCTGCACACAGCGGGGTAGGCAGAGGGAGCCAAGTATTAAAACACTCCTTTCGCCATTTCTCGCCGAATTCTGGAGTCATTGCGTGTTGATTTCTCATTCAGACAGATTGGGAAGGTCGTGTAAACCAATTAGTATTATTTAATTTTATCTGTTTAATTGAAACCTGTATTTTTTCTCTATAAGACTCGAATAATAAATACACTAAATACAATGCGATAGCGTGCATGTATGGGGCCCGTCGTGGCGCAGGGGCATGAAATGTGTGTAAATGTACATATTGATTAACATTCACACATTTTTAACATATCCTCATGTAATTAAGTACAATTAATAACAGCGACAACGAGCGATAACAACAACCACATTACGCTATATAAAAAATATAAAATAATAGGTAACTTATTATTGATTAACGCGACAAGTAGTGAGTTCAATCTCCAATCGAGGAAAGGAAATATTTAATATTTTCAGCGGAAAGTGGAGAACAGAGATGTCTCATAATCTACAGTGTTACTTTCATCTTTAGATCTACCTTTGTCTCTCTTTGTATAGTCCTGTGTGACAAGACAACATACACAGGCTTTCAGCACAATCTGGAAGCAAGCGAGCCATTTGTTGATTTCCTACGCGGTTAATAATACCTAGAGTAGGTTGGATTTGGAACCTTACATGTGTATGTGTTTGTATATTCTTATACATATATGACATGTAATATAGTTATGTTAATGTGGGATTGGGAAACTACACTTCAAGAAAAACACGCATAATTTAATTTTAATTTATTATTAACGCTTTCTTTTGCATTTGAATTTTTATTTTAAAAATTAAATCCCCATTCTTACAAAGACAATATATGCGCAAATACAACTTTTGTTAAAATAAAAATGTTCCTTTCTTTACTGAAAATCCACAAAAAAAAAATACATAATTTAATTCAAGTTAAATATTAGATTCCTATTAATTATCTTAAATATAAATATAATAATCATTTTAAGTTCAATAAAAGAAATATCCTCTCATTAAATCATAAGCAAAAAATGTAAGCGCACTCTAGATACCAACAACAATTGGAATTCATTATCACACGAGTACACGACAAGAGGTCACTTGTACGAGCCTACAGACAGTATCAGCGGAGACGAGAGTGATGTTAACTAAGCAAGGGTCACTAATGAAATCTATTCTTCATTTCTATGAATACATGTCATGAATGCTCCGCTGCGTTACGTCGAGTGCTGGCTCGCAATTAAATTGCACAATACGAGTACATCTTAATTAGTGTAGAGCACATTGTTGCCTGTTTTGACCTTACTGCTTTACTTAAACCTGAGACTTCATTATGAGGAGCTCGGTGGTTGACATCTAGTACTGGTTTTTTAACAAAATATGAGAAATAAGTGAAGTAAATTATATAGAAAAAGGGAGCAAACAATTTAAGATAGGAAACGAATAGGTAAGTATGTGAAAGATTTCACAGTTTCATTATGGCAGAGCTCGTCTTACTGCTTCAAGGAGAAGCCTCTTATATTGAAGAACATATAATTTCCCTAAAAGTAATAAAATTTTAAAATATAATTCTGTATTTAAAGGCGACGTTAAGTATATATGTTATGAAAATGTTTGTGGTAAATGAAACTTCACCACGAGAGGGCGAGAGCGAGCGAACTTGTATCTTTTAGGAATTGGATCAACATCTACAGTATAATTTACTACTTTCATCCACACTATATTCCAATAAAATTCAATAAATTAAAAAGAGAATAAAAATTATAAAAAAATCCTTTGAATTTATGTGTTAAATATTATAGTAGGTATCTTTATCTTCTTCGATAATAGCGAAATAATTGGATTTGACCTTCGAGACTACTACAATTTAAATATTTTATATTACTATCTATCAATGTACTGGATAGTCATTCCAGATATCAGTTAAATAGTTTACCTTATCCTCAACCAATATCTGAAGAAGATATTGTTTAAATGTTGGATCAAGAATCAGTTGCAGAATAAGAAGATTCCTTTGACTCGATTCTTCTCCTTTGTATATTGCTGCAACATATTTCCCCCTTTCGGGGGAATGAATGTTACCTATTGTTTCGCTCTGGTCAGAAGATAAACTGCGACGTTGAAGTCCGTTGTTACTCAACACGTTGTCTTAAATTTTAGGCGGAAAGTGGGGAATGAAGTGTACTTACACTAGGCTTCCTCTGACTACCAGCTATATATAGAATACAGGTGAAGTTAAAAGTCTTCTATACTAATTCAATACTGAAATTGCATCGTTCCCAAACCTACTAAACTTTTATCCTGATTTTGACATAAAAAAACTTGGCGACATAACAAAAAGCTTGGCACTCACAGACGAAGCAGTCATTAATTCCTAAAATCCTTAAGCGACGATAAATGCGGCAAATTTGTATAAATTACGGCGACACGTAGCGGTCACGACGCTATTTGCGCCCTTGTACGTCAGCCCGGAAGGCTTAGCCGGGGAAATGGGTCCCTTCTAACAATGTTTAACACCCTCTAATTATTCTGGATCGTTATAATGCGGTTATGTTTCATATTTGCTAACTTAGTTTTGAATGACATTGTGGCTGAGTGGTTGTGTTGAGATGAAACTTATTTCGCGTTCCTACCCGCGGCTTGCGGGGTTCATGTGTATAACACCCATTATTACACATTATTATTATGTGTTTCACCCAATTTTAAATACTTTCTGTAATATATTTTATTTGTAGTTCTAAACTTAGTGATTGACTATAATTATTGAATTCTTAGGATATTGAAATAATCTTCTTAATACTAGAAGATACTTAGAATATTTTAAAATATCACGTCTTCGTTCACTAATCCTTGTGCAAACTTTAAAAAATATCAAAAAACAAAATTAAGAAAAATGTAATAATTTTAAATATTAAAACATACCTAATAACCATTTTCAGACTTAGCGAGCGCAATAAAAGCTTACGGACGCCGCTTATACACCGCGCCACTGACAGCAGACCACGAGAGAAACATTCTACTTAGAAAAGTAAAGTAAAATTTAAAATCAGATTGCATCCCCGCTATAGCGGCTATAGTGAATACTAAGCTAATACATGATAATCGCAGGAGCAAACATTAAGGCGACGCTCTAAAATGTTAAAACGTTAAAACCTCGTATACTCGTATAGAGGTAGAGGCAGGACCAGGGAGGACCGGGGAGGGCCGTGGCCGCCGGAATTAGCATTTATATTGTCCTGTAGCGACGCACACGCCTCTTTTGCTTTCATCCAACCTGGGCCGTCTATGACACCGGATCAGTTTCTTTTATAATCAAATTTATAAAATTTTAAATATTTACAATTTTACTCTTAGCCGCTTCACGTCTTCTCGCATAGCTGAATGGACTGAGGGAACGTAGTGTCAAGACACTTTATTCCTCACTTCCACCCAATTTTCGAGATATTGCGTGTTGAGTGGCGCAAGTAAACGCCAAAAAGATGGAAATAACTTATAATTATATAATTGCCCAATGGAAACGTAATGGAACATTTCAAACTGACCGAATCTGAATAAAAGATTATAAATATTCTATCAGAAGATTTTAACATCGAAATCTGATATTCCGTCAAATCCTCACTTTCCGCCAAATTCTGGATATATTGAGTAGTTTTGAGTGGCGGAACTCAGCGCTGCACTTGCCCTCGTTGCCAGGCCGAGGAATTGAATCCACACTGTCTCGTCGACACGACTGTCCTCAATCCCGTACAGTGTAATAGAGAGCACGACTGCAGTCGCCTCGCTTGTTTGCCATTCTCTTTTATAGCGGACGTCAAACAAGCGCCCGCTAATACGACCCCGTATTGACTAATTGAATGAAAAAACTTTATATTGCTATATACTTTAACCAAACTGTTGACTTTTTCATTATTCATAGATATAAGTAGCTTTTTGTTCTTATTTAGTAAACGATACTATGTTAAGGCTTATGTGTGTGTTTTATACTAGTGGCTCGATTTTTAACGTTAACTGTTGTTAAACATACTGGGTTTTGCATCCAAAGATTTGGGTTTTACTTTTTATTTAATTTATATTTATTACTAGCGGACTCGCGCAGCTTCGCTAGCTTATTTAGGGGGAATTCTAATAGACCATAAAACATGTGTTCAATGAAATATTTTTAAGAGTCTAAATTTCAAATTTTATAAAAATCGGTGGCGATTTGAAGATTTTTCCATACAAACTTTCCACCCCTTATTTGCACCCTTAGGGGAAGAATTCTAGAAAACCATGAAACATGTGTTCAATTAAATACTTTTAAGAGTCTAAGTTTCAAATTTTATAAAATTCGGTGGCCATTTAAAGATTTTTCCATACAAACTTTCAACCCCTTATTTGCACCCTTAGGGCGAGAATTGTAGAAAATGATGAAATACGTGTTCAATTAAATACTTTTAAAAATATAAATTTCAAATGTTATAAAAATCGGTGGCGATTTAAATTAATTACCATACAAACTTTCAACCCCTATTTCACCCCTTTAGGGTTGAAATTTTTCAAAATCCCTTCTTAGTGGATGTCCAGATTACAAAGGTAAACATCTGTCCAAATTTCAAGTTTCTACGCACAGCGGTTACGGCTGTGCGTGCGTCTTACCTCAGTCAGTGAGGACAAGTCCTTTTATATATATAGATTATAGGCTAAATAATCTGCAAGAGATATTCTTTATAGGAGTTTCGAGCGCCGCTTGCACTTGCCGGAGGGGGTGGAGGGGGGTCCGCCACGACTGGCGTCAAATTGTAATATGTAGGTAGGTAGGTAGCTCAAATAATATATACGACTCTTCCGTTACTAAATGACTCACAACGCACAGACGCAACTATTGGACTTAGAAGATTGAAATTTGGCATGTAGTGTAGGGGAACCATTTCTCGCAATTCCCATGGGAGCGGCAGAATTTGAGATTTTCAAACAATTGCAAACAAAGTGACGAGCAACGACTAGCTCTAAACAAACGCAAATTTGTATTTGCTACAGCTACAATTTTATAAAAAATTGTAGCTGAAGCAATAGGTAAAAAAACAAAACGTAACAACTTTCATATTAAAATTAAAAAATTAAAATATATTTTAAATTGTAAACATGACGGTTGTGACTTTTATTCCCATTCCAAGGGAATAAATAATTTCCATTTTCTCGCTCTTGTAACAAGACGAATCGTGGCGTTGAGTTTCCCCACTCAACACTCAATGTGTCGAAAATTAGGAACATGGGGAACGGAGTGTTTTAACACTAGGTGTCCTACCCCGCTGGGTGTGGGATACAGCGTGTAGCTAAAAAATATAATATAATACTTAAAGCTTTATGTTATGAGGTAAATTAAAACGATAAAACAAAACATCTTTCACTTCAAATAATATTAGTATAGTTTCTGTGCAAAGTGCTTAGTGCAAAGTTCAAAATGCTTAAATCGTGGCAAATTAGTGCAAATTTGACATATTTCCAAGCATTTCATTTATTGACCGCACTATTATACTAATAGTCGTCAATTACCCTCGATCTTTTGATTGACAAGTAAAACACCGACATTAGCGGACGTCACGCGGACAGCCCCAAATTATATTTGTGTACGGATCTAACGGCGAATTGAATTTCATTTGCTTATTACGTTTCGTTCGGGTAAGTTGAAACTGGAGATATCTTTTCACGTTTGGTTCAGTTGTTAATAAATATGACGTTTAAAACAGAAGACATTGCTTGAGTGTTTCCAGATTATACATTGAAATATTATAATACAGGTTGATTTTTATAGTATACGTATATAAATATTGTATAGTGCGCAACTGTAATTCAAGTAGGGACCGAGCCCACCACCATCGCGTGTACAGTCACGCCCTGTTCATCACATTCAATTCAAATTCATCGGAAAGTGGGGAATGGAGTGTCTTAACACTAGGTTTCCTCAGCCTGCCCTGCAATATACAGCGTGAAGCTGCAAAAAATATGACATAAGTATCGTACGAATATATAAATCGGCTCTATTATTAATTTTTAATTGAATTCTTACAATTAGAAGTTTTAATTAGCTTATAATAAAGAACATAGCGTAGTTAATTTCGCGGATTTCGTTGAACCTATGACCTTCTAGTTTCCATATTACTTTTCAAATGGTTTTAACTTTATAAATGAGAGCTATTGAAAGTTGGAATAGGTCCCACGGGCGGGATTCAACGGGTACTATAATTTCTTTGTTGAAAACAGCTATAAAGGCAACAGTATTTATTTGTGAATACAATACTTTTAATCAAAGGGTAGAGAGGCGTGAAATTTATTATTTCAATGAGTTTTTTTTTGATAAACGTGACTAAATGCTTAAATATTTTGGATCATTCAACTCAAATTATTAGCTATGCTTAAAATATTATTTAAAATTTTCGGTATTGGCAATAATTTCTATTTCAATGGAAATTCTAAAGCGGTCACGTCGTTATTTTAGTGCATTAATTGATAACTATACCAACTATGCTATAAACTAATTCTTTGCTCCGCCACTAAGCACCCATGTACCGCCTACCCCGCTGGCCATGTGGATGTTTTTTTATTTGTAAAGTAAAGTATTCACGTTCTCAGAATTAACTCACAGTAAGATTTGTCTAATCTAACCTAACATAACGTTTTTAATAAATATTTGTAATATAGATACGCACACAGTACGGTAATACAGTACAGTCCGGTTATTCTCTTTCCAGTCTAATTTAAAACAGTGCGTGTTGAATGTTGAAGCTTAACTCCCGATTTCATCGAACCCAAAACCAACGTATTTACAATCAAACGTTAAGCTACCGGGTCACGAGAGTCTAATAAAACAGCTGGATATATATATAGTGCAAGAAAATATAAAATTAATACAAAAATATATGTACACTACAACCAAAATGTCAATTTACGTTACCTCTTCATATGTAACATTTTATTAAAAGCACGTTCTCTCGGACAGATCTCACGATGTGGCGAACTGTAATACTTGCAGCGTGTCTCACTTCAGACCCTGGCGCGTCTCTCGGAGCCGGCAGCTCAGCCGTGGATTATTTTGTGCAAAAGGGAGCTCCCTACCTCTGCTACTTGACATGTGAATACAGTACACGTAAGTTGCACTTTGTAACATGAAAAATTTTGGTATTTTACATTTTATTATTGCTATTATTATCAAGTATGAAATATGTGGGGTGAAGGTTAAATATATACTGAGAGAACTAACATACTAGACAATCTCAATATGATATGAATATCTGTTTGAAATTAGGTGCAAATTGTTTTTTAAAATATACTTACACGTTGAACTAATTCTTAAATTTTAATTATTTAAAATTTAAGAATAAGTTTAAGCAGACGAGAGGAGGGTTTATATGTATAAAATATGCCAGTTGTATTACAGTAAAAATGAAAACGACTAATATTACTTATACTTATGACTTAAAAAGTAGCTTATTTTACGGATAGAAAATAATATAAAAACACACTCACTTTAAATAACTATAAATTGAAAAGAAAATTGGTTTTGTCTCTGAACAAACGAAACGGACAAAGAGAATCAATTTGTCATTATTTTAGATATAAAATAAAATAAAGTATCGACTAATACGTGTATACATGTCGCGTCGGCTCAGGTTGCACAGACTGGCTACAATCTCCACCGCCATCACTGTCACTTAATAGCAACGTGCAATGCTCGTTACTATTTTTAAACTATCCAATAAAAAGAAACTGTCACTTTTATTTGTAATTAGCATTTATATGGTGTTTTTTCCTAAGAAAAGGCATTTGAAGCCAGTTATAGTGTAGGGATGCAAGGAGACTGTAAACGTGATCGGTTATGGGTTTGGTTACTCGAGTAAATGAAATATTTATTTATTATTTTCATTTCCTCGCCGCGGTAACGAGACAAAGCGTAGTTCCGCTCACTTACTGAAAAAAAAACGTATTTTTACATTTACTTAAAAAAAATATGGCTAAATATATCGCAAAAAAAGCGTATTTCGATACTACAAAGCGCATCAAAATGAATAGTGTACTTCCGGTTGACCTATAATTATAAAATTTAGCAGCAGGTAGTACTAATTCAGGAAGAATAGGAAAAGTCTACGTCTAAGCTGAGCTTGAATTTCAGAAAAAGCTCGAGATCTCCAATTTTTGTATGGAATCCTTGGTGGGCAAGCTCCACTCGCGCTTGTCCGGTTTTTTATATAGGTAGTAGTATATATTATATGTATTATATAGTAATGCACATAATTCCACTCTCTAAAACAACAAAAGCTATCAAATTATAAAGCTTTTAATAAAATTGTAGGTGAAAACAAAAAGTTAGTACACGAGTTCATGGACAAAGGCATCAGAGTTGCGTTGCAGCTAATTGATAAAAGTTGCGATCTCGAAAGGAACTTGCTGCAGTGGAATGTACCTGTTGGAGTCCTGTTGGATGCTGGGTGCGACAATACCGAACATATATTAAATACGGTACTAGTGCTGGTCTTTTTAAGTTTTTTTGATTTTTTTGTCTCTTCATGAGATATAATGCCTACTCGATAATTGGATTACCCAAAAAAAAAAATATTTTGCTAAATGAACTAGTTGTTCCTAAGATTAGCGCTTTCAACCAAGGAAATTCTTCAATTTTTTTTAGTTTCACCCTGTACCCCGCACATAATAGGGTAGACACAGGGACCCTGGGAACGTAGTGTTAGGACATTCCGATACAATTACGACACTTCCGTTGCCCTCAGCCTCAGTGGCGGTACTCAACGCCACGCTTTGCCTAGTTATCAGAGCGAAGAAATGAAAATATTTTATGAAAGTATTTTATTTTCTCGAGTAGGAATCGAACCGACAACCTGTCGCGTTTAAATTAGCAAGCTTGTGTCCCTGCGACACCACTGGCTTACTATTTTATAGTATTGGTATAGAAATATAAATTTACGTTTATTAAGTCATATGCATTCTTACCCTTTTAGTGAAATATTGCTTTATTTCACAAGTGGCCAAAAATCTGTTGACATAATTTCAAAGC
>DWNA01001624.1:0-14063 GCA_018249835.1 Heliconius besckei | reverse complement strand
TCCACTTTATGTTTATGCACTTTATATTTATAATATTTAACTGATAATTAATGCTTCAGATGTCTAAAACGTCATAAAAATTGTAAAGGGGCAAAGACGCTGGTGGCTGTGACACAGTTTATACTAGCACGGCTACCAACGCACTCCTCTTCACTTAAGAGGCTATTTGTAACATTTAAGTTGATTTGAATAAATATATTTGAAATATATATTTGAATTTGAATTATCACCATATGGTGATATATATATAGTGGTGGTGTTTTATTTATTTTATTAATTTATTGTATTTTTAGAATAATTTGAAATTTATATCATAGCATACTGCATCCCTTCTATAGTACTTATAATGCAATAGTAACTGACCGATGTCTGTACAAAGAAGATGGTGGTAGTCATCTTAATTACTTTCAACTGAACTTATTCTGACTCAATAAATTACTCCAGGGCTCTTCATTAGGGCTCAGTGGTAGGGTTGGACGAAGAACGAATTTTTCTTAAGAATAATCTTATAAATATTCCTAAAATATTAATTGAAGCCGTTGTGGCTTAGGGGCAGAAGGGTGTGACTGTAACGCGACGCGTTGCGTATTCGACATATTTTTAATAATAATATGCTTATAATAAAAAAGCGAATAAATTTAATGTAATAAAATTATTATTTATTAAAATTTTATTTTTTTCACTTCGCTCTGGCTTACCGTTCTGTAAACGGGATACAGCGTGAAGCTGAATTATAATATTATATGAATTACCATTTATACAATTTGTACTTATTGAATGTTAGAATCAAAAGTTCTAAGGAAAAATTGCCTACCGCTCTTGTTCAAACAAAATCATAATTACCGAGTTTTCCTTAAATGTATTTATGCATATTATATGACATGACTTGAGAGTGAACTGCGTTAACTGCTTGGTTCTTCGCCAATAGGAAATTGAAAAAGTACATTTTTTATATTATCAACTACCGGCCCACCCGCGGCTTCGCTCGCTTGAACTACATGATTATTCATTTGATAAACAGAGTTGACTGACAGTCAACTGTGTCAAATGTCCATGAATAATTTAATTTACTCGTTCAGAACTAGCCTTAAGTGTTAAATTATTGACTTTAATAAGGATTATAATATACTTTGTAAAATAACTGTAATTATTGCATATTACCCAAAACGAATCGAATAACCCAATATCGAAATCGAATACTTATATTCTATATATATATATATATATATATATATATATATTTGCAGGCAAACTCATGCCTTGAGCTCATAAAAATGCTGATAACTTTTTTTTTATGATCCGGTTTTGATGAAACATAACACAAAGCAATTGGTGAAAGTTTTAAGTAAATCGGTTCAGTATTTTCGGAGATAAACGTGATCATACATACAGACAGACAGACAAGAAATTAAAAAAATATATTTTTGCTTTCTAATAATTTTAAGTATCTCTCTCTCTATCCATTTCAGTTAAAATACT
Organism: Heliconius besckei; assembly: GCA_018249835.1. Classification (NCBI taxonomy): domain Eukaryota; kingdom Metazoa; phylum Arthropoda; class Insecta; order Lepidoptera; family Nymphalidae; genus Heliconius; species Heliconius besckei. Next base: position 12,584 of record DWNA01001624.1, on the reverse strand, counting down.
AAATGTACAAACAATATATTTTTACTCTTTTATTATATGTAACATAAAACCAACAAAATACATATTTTAATAAAATGTGTTACTTCGTAAGTTTATTATATACTTTTAAAAGTTACCAATATGTACCGTTGTATTATATTTAAAAATATTATTACACATATCATTATATTGGTAATTCCTGGTATTATATTTGACTATGGTATCAACGTTGATTCTAAAGGATTGAGAGTATTTGATGGGCAAGATGCTGATGCTGGAGAATATCCTTTTGTAGTTGCGTTGGCAAAAAAATATAAAAAAAAACAGAACATTGAAAAATACAATTATTTTTGTACTGGCAGTGTGATTACGCCGGTGTGGACTTTGACCGCGGGCCACTGTATTTACATGAAAATTTCTGTAATGAATACCCCTGTAAATAAGCTAGTTATCCGTTACGTCATTGAAACAGATAATATTACATGGTATACAAGTAATATAGTAGGCACAATACTACATCCTACCTTTAAGCTAAGACAAAATAAAAAATATAAATTATATGTTAAAAATGATATAGCGTTAGTTAAAACGGAAAAAACGCTAATTTCAGAATTTGGGAGACTTAGTACTGTTGATTATCGAACTATGTTTGGTCATACAGTTACAGAAGCCGGCTAGGAAGAAACCGTAGGAAATACTATCCAACTTAATAATTCACTTCAAGTGTTCGACGCGGTGATTATCAAATGTGGTGATTATCAAGTCCGAAATCAGATACACCCAGCATTGTGTCTGGCGTGGGAGTGTGAGCATCCTTCAACGTCACGTCCAGGTGATTCCGGGGGACCAGTTATACATCCTACAGGTATTATTGCAATTCATTCAGCTGGTTCAAATCGAAATTGTAGAAGAGAGAGACTAGGTGTATATGCATCAATCTCAACGCCGATCAGCCCGTTCCTCGATTGGATAACTAATAATGTAGGAACATTATGAAATAAGCTAAAATATAATTTGAACCTTGGCTTCGTTAGTTTATTATAAGTGACTATTTTACTGAAATCGGTGGATATAGATAGATAGTATTTATGTCCTCGCTTAACATTTCAAAGTTATAATAACTATGAATATTTTTCTGTGTAATCATTATAATTTTTAGTCGGCGTTTATATGTAACATTCAAATAAAACACGAATGTAATAATATATTTTTATTGCATATTGAATTGCGAATTTTACACTTTCTCCTTTCGAAATATTTTTTCTTTTATGACATAATATTTTTTATATCTAAACTACTTACTTACATAAATTAATAAGAAATAAATAATATTTACATCAACATCAATGATCTTTGGTGATAAAATGCTTGGGTCTTGATTTTTGATCTTGATTTTTTTATGCAAAAAAAAATTCTAAATTTTATTGTATGTTCACAAAACCAACAATTGTTAATCTTTAACACTTTTATTTGGTACATGACTTTCAGTTATCATAAGGACTAAATGTTGTGATGTTATTATAAGCGCAACGTGTTATGATGTATGGAAATACCACCATCATTCATCTCTCTGAATGCGAAAGTTTTTTAAGGTGTTCGTACTATTGTTGGCTGTTAGTCATTATCATCATCATTTTCCTACCTAATAATTCCTATTACAATTTAACTTACGGGCTAGAAATTATAAAGACAAGATTTTTTTTATTTAAGCGTTCCCCTTATCAATATAGACTGCTATTGTCTATTATCACAAATGTTGTAATTATTTATGAGTTAGCTTTCTTTACCAAAGGGATGCTAACAAATATTGTCAATAAATAACAAATAAATAATTTGTTTCTATAGCAATAAACTAACTTATATTTAAGCTAAGGCACCTTGATTATTATACTAGTTATAATATTTAAGCTTACTGTCCATATTTAACCAACTTAAAAGAAAAAGATTTTATGAGCTCGACATGTATATGAAACAGCTTCACGCTGTTTCCCGCAGATAGCAGGGTGGGAACCTAATGTTATGATACTCTCCACTGAACTTTCGAGGCATTGTGTGTTGAGAGCTGGAGGGTTACCGGAGCAAAGAAAAATTTAAATATGGATATGTAATAATCCCAGGTAATTGGCAGGTATTTGAAGTTGGTTTAATTATTTAAAACAATATGTTGACTAGTTAATATTTTGTATATAAATAAAATTTCGTTATTCTAGTTTCAAAATTTGTGCTCGCCTGTTGTTTCAATTTTCGATTTCTTTTTATCTTTGGATCTCTTCACTCCATCCTCTGGAAAGTTTTATATATGATAATGTTATTGGTAAATTTATGTTTTTAAAATACGGTCGGTAGAAGAACTTAAACTGAGGCCATCGATAATAGGACAATATCTCAATGTTTGTGGGTCGAATCCCCCAATATTTATTTAAGGGAATTAACGCCACGCCGAAATAATAGGCCGATATTAGAAGTAGCCACTCCGTAGACAATCTTTAAAATAAGCGGGAGAATAAAAACAACATTCGCGTTCACAGTCAGACGCAATAGATAAGACGTCATAAATTCACCACGCCCAAAAATCCATCTTCATTATTATTCAAGGAACGTGCCTTTCAATTTTGAATATAAATATGTTTAACTTAAATTTATTTATTTTTATGCTGTCATGGTATTATTCGAAAATCTGCCTTCATCTATGTTATCCTTTTTTTTTCAAATTTTACTTGAAGTGAGTTCATTTTTATATAGATTCATGTCTTTTGCTGCATAGGCAGAAGCCCCAGGCGCCACTTACCCTCGTAGCCTTGAAGCATTGAATTTTAAGTGGCGGAAGTATTCGATGCACTTTGCCTTCTTACTAGAGCGAGGAGCCAGCTAATGAAAATATTAAGTATTTCATTCCCCCCGAGTGGAAATCGAACCCACAACCGTTACGTTTACGCATTGATTATTTCATTAGATTGAAAAAACTACATTTATCTTTTTCCACCTTTGTATTCTCCGTAAAATAAATAGGAAATAACAAATAGAAAAAATAATCAAATTATTTCACTCACCAACCGACTTTTTGATCTTTGGTTCGTTCCAATCCTGTACTTTGCCCGACATGAACAGAATAAAGAACAGGTTGCTAAGGAAGTAGAATGCGATCGATATGAAGAACACCTTCCTCCAGTCGGCGGCACTTGTCTGTAACATTAAAGTGTATATTTCTTTTATTTTATATCTTAACATAAATATTGTTTTTGTTTATTTGGGCACCTAGCAGCGTAGGCAGAGAGAACTTGGGAATGCAGTGTTAAGTCACTCCATTGCCCCCAGGACACTTCCGTTCCCCACTTTCTACCAAATTCTGGAGGCATTGCGTATTGAATGGCGGAACTCAACGCCGCGCCTTTGCCTCGTTACTAGAGCGAGTTAATGCAAATATTGAATATTTAGAAAACTTAATTGTTCATAAGTAATTTTGAGATTATAATATTGTGCTTAATCGATCGTCGTATAAGTAAGTATAAGTATCGATCGTATAAGCAAAATACTACTTTAAATTGAAATTGAAATTTGTTATAGAAATAGAAAATAGAATTTATTCTTCATACATTTTTTTTAAATATTTTGGGACTTTTATATTATTACTTCATCTTTGCGCTTTATTTTTCATATAGCACGATAGACAGAGTAAACCCCACTCCCCTTGCCCCATCACCGCCTAATTTTCGAGCCATGGCGTGTGGAATTCCACGTGTTTTGTCTAGGTAGCAGAGCCAGAAATAACTAAGCCGAAAATAACTCAAATAGGAAAATTAGAAACATAAGAAGAAGAAGAAAATAAAAATATCATACTTCGTCTTTCACAACCGCTGAGACGCTCAAAGGTGCCATTATAGAGAAGATGTTGCCACAGCCGTTTGTGATGCCCATTAGGGTGCTAGCAAAATTCGGTGATAGATCGATGTGCGATATCTGAAATTTGAATTAGGTAATTTATATGTCTATAATAAAGCAGTTTCAGTATATTAAGGGGAATAAAGAGAACCTAGTGTTAAGACATTCCATTTTATATTTTCTGCTCGAATATGAGACATTGCCATTGTTAAGTAACGGAGCCCAACGCTACACTTTGTCTATTAGAGTAAAGTAATAAATTCCACGAAGTAGAGATCAAATCCAAAATTATTTTATATATAGATTTTTATTCCGATTTCTAAATGTAGTAACAAAAAAATATTTTAATACAATAATGTACCAAAAATCCAACGTAATGTGCGCCGTTCAGTCCCACAGTGAGTGTTAACATCGTGACAGCGAGCGGGAGGTGTCCCGCCGGGATGTAAGACAAGGCGAGCAATGTCGCCGCCGGACCCCAAAACGCTAAAAATATTATTTTCTTTTAGTTTCACGCACACAGTTTCCCGCATATATCAGGGTAGATAGAGAAGGATAAAGAAGAGAGAGATGGAATAGGAACCTAGTGTTAAGGCAATCCATTCTTATCAAAACACTTTCGTTCCTCACTTTGTCGAATTTACAGGCGTTTACAGTAGTACGATTGTGCCTTGGCGCCACGGCTGCTTCAATAAGACAATGTATTGAAATAATAATAAAACTTTAGAATTTTAGTTGCCATTTTAAAGAGAGGTTATTATTATACAAGTCAAATTCTTAAAACATTGCATGTTTAGTGGAATGGTTACAATGTTAAATGGTTGCTTCTGAAAGTGACCAAAACCACTAAAAAACACCTGATATTAAAACGATTAAACATGCATCCTTAAATTAAGGCTAAGACCGCAATAAATTAAGTATACTTTTCAAGCAAATAAAGCTAAATCAAAATCGTAATATTTTAAGATTTTGATTTAGCTTTTTTCTTTCAAATACATGAATTTGGAAGCAACGATGCTACAAACAAACATACGAATACATATATATACACAGATACGTCAAACTAACATAACGTAAAGTAAACCAGCAGTCATTACCAATAGTGTTGAAAATTTTCCTTGACGCAGCAAGAGATAATATATTTCTGTTAACCAGGAACTCAGCAGTCCAACTGAAGATGAAACTGAGCATATACATGGCGAAGTATGGTAACGCTGACAGGAAACCACTCTGTTATTAAAAAAAAAAGAAAATGTTGAAAAAACTAAAGACTATGGCAGAGTATGTGCTCGGAGTATAAATTGTAGTATACGCCTAAACTCGAATTATTTAACCGAGTACCTAAAGAGTTATACTATTCGGGTCCTGGCTTATCAACATCAGTTCAGTGACGGACCTTTAGGCTGCGTTTTCTCTAACATAGCTAGGATTTATACATATCAGGATAGATAGATATCTAGATCAGGAAACCTAGTATTAAAACACTCCATTCCATTACGACACCTTGTTCCACTCTTTCCGTCTAATAAATTACCAGAGCCAGGAAATTTATTATCCCGAGTGGGAATCGAACCCACAACGGTCGCGCTTATCATTATTAAATTTAAAAAGGCACTCCTATATTTAAGTGCCTACTTACGCTCTTTATATCGACACCTAATACTTTATCCATGTACGAAGGCATTTCAGTCAACAGCGTCCAAAAACCAAGACTTTGACCGCTATGTGCAAGCAGGATCGACCAGAACGGTAGGGATGTCCAAATACTTTTCCATGGTGTTGCCATTTTCTGTAATCAGAAACACATGAATTTCTTTAATAATAATTGCTTATGTTGATCTAAAACTACTTTTACAGAATTTGTTAACATTAATGTTTCTATTTTGTTCAATTTCTTTAAATTATTTTACATAAGAACATAGATGTAGATTCGATTATTATTAATTATTAACTAAAGTGATAAACTTACATTTTTATCGAGGCATATAGTTAATTTGATATAGCGATTGGATTGTATTCAAGAGGAATAGGTTCCAGAGGTTCCAAAGTTTGACTCTTTTTTTAATTTAAATATTTAATCAGTAGCATTATCTTTCGCAAAATAATTATTCATATGGTATTCGAAGATGTATATTACCTTTTGCTCACTTATATCAGTAGATCCAGCATTGCATTCAATATATTTCATTTCTTCTTTACTAATCCACCTACTGGTACTAGGCGTAGAAGCGCCAAATATAAACCAAAGGATAGACCAGCCCAAACACGATGCACCCGCTACGTAGTAAACTGAAGGCCAACCAAATTTACTGCCAGATAAGAGTCCTGCCACCATCATTTCTATGATCGTTCCTAATTGTGCACCTGTCGAAAATCAAAGTACAAATGTGTTAAGACAATAAGCAATATTCTTAGTATAGGCAACATTAAGCGAACATGGATACAATTAAGTGTTGTCCTACGTGTGTTTTATGTTTTATTGACTAGCTTGAACGTGTGACTTTGTCTGTGTGAACTTATGAGTAATCCCTAAATCTACACAGACGTTTTTTAAGTCCTAAGAGAGATCTCGTAGTGTTTATTTTAATATTCTAATTAATGCTGAAGTCATATTATTATATGAAGTATGCCAAATCATTAATAATTTAGACTAATTAAATAACATAAGATTAATTTTTTTGTTACGTTGATATTAAACAAATTATATTTATACCAGAATATACAATAGTGCCCATCCGGTTTCGTTCATTAACCGGCGACCACTGTCCAAGTATACCGTGAAGACTTGGGTACAAGATGCCTTGGAACAGTCCCATCAAAATTCTGCAGGCGCATACTGCTTGCCAGTTACCCTAAAATAAAATTTGTATTTAAAAAAGTAAATGCAATTTAACGTCCATCCACAAATACTGTCGAGAAGGAAAAATAAGACCAGGGTTTTGTTTATCTAAATTTGGATGTAACATTCCTTTCTGTTTTTGTATTTCTACTTAATTTCACAAGTAATATAATGGTTCCCTTTTTTTGTTATTATATACGATCAGGACCTTATTAATGGATTCCTAAAGGTTTTTTAGCTTCACTCTATGTTCCGTATAAAAGAAAAAAGGCAGAAAAAACTTAGTATTGAGACATTTTATTGTTCACATTGTATTCAAATTCGGGGTACGCGTGTTTAGTGACGGAAATCATGAATGTTATACTCCTAGTGAAGAAAGACTACGCAAAAAAAGGTATTTTAGTGTTATTTTCATTTTAAATTCCAACAAAAAAACCTCCATTATTCAACAAATTATCATTCATCCAAATCAAATTTGACTTATATACAAATCGTACCAATCAATTCTGTTTTCCAGATCTCAGAAGGGTTAAGTGAAGATTTAAAACGCTTGATGGGAATCTCTTTACAAATTACACAAATTTGTCGTCCGACGCCCGTAGCTCGGATGTGATGTGTTTTATCTTTTTTTATTTCACTTAGCTTCAGCTGATTGGTACTTCGTTATATTAATGCATGGTTAGGGATTCGATTTATCAGTGACTAGTGGGATTATTATGGATATTTTATAGAAGAGTGTCATATTTTTGAAACCTACTGACTGCCAAAACTTAAAATTGACGACGGGACAAAGCGTGTTAAGCATGTCGCCAGATGTGCTAATAATGACACTATAATAGATTCCTTTTGCTGCTATGTGGGAAAAAGTATTAAGCTGTAAAATGGTATAATTTACAATCCGGCAATGTTACCGATAGGTACTCTCACATAGCAGTACCTCTGCCGTGCAGAGAAATCTAGTATAAAAGTGTAGATATTCCTTACTATTCTCCAATTTTAAACATAGTTTTTGTATAATTATCATCTGAAAAATTGTAACATAAGAAATATTAATGGATACAAATTTAATGAAATTTAAACTCACTTTCTCCGCTGCGATAGGCACGAACATGTTGACCACACCAGTTACTATCATAGACACGAGTATCAACATCCTACCACCGAACCTTCCCGCTAACATACCAGCAGGGATCTGTAGAACAATGTAGCCCCAAAAGAACGATGATAGAATTGTATCTTGAATAGATTTGCTCCAGTCGAATACCTGTAAAGTATTTAATATAATTAATTAAAAATATAAAGCCTTATTTTTCACATTAAAGAAAGAATAGGCCGTCTTGGTGCAGTGAGATAACTCTTTTTTGAAAACGCTATGTTTATGAATTTGATTCCCACTTGGGGGGTATATACGAGAATATACATTTTATCTCCGCCGCTCAACACGCAAGGTCTCCAAAATAGGCCGAAAAGTGGGGAATGCGCTGTTTTAATACTAAGTTCCCCCTGTTACGTCCGGAATGTAACGTGTAGATATTTTTTTTTATATTTAATCTATATATATAAAAAGACTTGTCCTCACTGACTGAGGTAAGACGCGCGCACAGCCGTAACCGCTGTGCATAGAAACGTTAAATTTGGACAGATGTTTACTTTCGTAATCTGGACATCCACTAAGAAGGGATTTTAAAAAATTTTAACCTTAAAGGGTTGAAATAGGGGTTCAAAGTTTGTATGGATTTTTTAAAAATCGGCACTGATTTTTATAAAATTTGAAATTTAGCTTTTTAAAAGTATTTCATTGAACACGTGTTTCATCGTTTTCTAAAATTCTCCCCATAAGGGTGCAAATAACGGGTTGAAACTTTGTATAGATTTTTTTTAAAATCGCCACCGATTTTTTTTAAATTTGAAATTTAGACTCTTTAAAATATTTCATTGAATACATGTTTCATGGTTTATTAGAATTCACCCCTAAATAAGCTAGCGAAGCTGCGCGCGTCCGCTAGTATTAAATAAAGAAAAAGAAAATCTTGACTATAGTTAGTAGGCTTAGTTTTTAACAAGTTTTTTTTTTAAGTTTTAATTATTTTTAATTCTAGATATTTAGTATTGAGTAGCGAAACTCAATGACAACGTTCTTTTGATAGATACACGAAATATGTATGTAATCATTAAAAAATATAAAGAAATCAATCTTATTAGGTTTTCCCTTCTTATATTGCATTGATCCTTGAGGCACAATTTTAAAAAGTTATTTTAATGGAAATTGTTAATTTCCCAATTTCCCTAAAAAAAAGACTTGCTGCTTGCTTGCTGTTTTTAAGCTTCACTTATATGAAATTCAAAGGTAAGGGGCGTTATTGTGTATCTGAAGGTAAATTAATTCTTGTTTGTGTATTGTAAATAAATTTTTTACAATCTTTAGATTATAATTGAAGAATTGCTTGTTAAGAAATTATTTATTTAGATTTTTTAGCTTCACGCTGCCCGCAGAAGGAAACTAGAAATTTAGTATTAATACAATTATTCGATTTTTATTTAGGTTCTTTTCTTTAATTCTATTATTATTCTAGTATTTTTTTCAAATACGAGTGAGTATTAGCAGGGTAAGCAGTGGAAATGTTAAAACACTTCGCTCCATAATTTCAAAACATACAAACTTATATTAGTAGTTCATTTCCCACAAAATTAATGCCTACGCCCGCAAACTAGTGTGTCAACATTAACAAGTCCCGTTCCCGATGACCTAGAATGTTAAAAATACATAGCCCTCGATGGACAAGTCTCACACGTATTTGACCGATTTCTTATGTTAGGTAACTAAACATAGACAATACACCATTCATTGTCATCGTCTGTCAATGTAAATAGGTTTTCATAAGCAAAAAGCCGAGAACTAAATAATATACTAGTACTAAAACAATCTTAGAGGTACTTACTGTAAATCCATAATCATTGGGTTTCGTCATCCCCAGTATAGCAATGCTCATGCTGACTCTCGTCGAATAAGACACGACGGTCGCCAGGAACAACAGGAATATAACAATGTGACGCATACCAAATAATTTATCTGTAACAATATATGTTATCAATATTTTTTATTTAAAAGGCCATAGTGGTACAGTAGGGTAGGGTTTAATTGTAAATGACGACTGTGGTTTCGATTCTTACTCGGTTTAGTATTTTTTTTAGCTTCACGCTGTATTCCAGAGGTAGGCAGAAGAAACCTTGGAACCTAATGTTGAGATACTTCCGTTTCCCACTTTCCACCGACTTATTGAGGCAATGCATGTTGAGTAGCGGAATTCAACACCGCTCTTTGCCTCATTACTGGCTGGGTGGGAATAACTACATAAAAAAATTTTATTTTCGCCCCTTCTTATATGAAATATGGCGCTAAGGCCGATTTCCACCGCGTGTGGAACGAACCTATTAAGGACTACGTTGAACATCGACCAAGAGTAAGCTGCATACTTGTATATCCACCAATTAATAATTATTTAGGAGGAAAGGACCGAGCGAGTAGAAAGAGTTAAAATGAACTCATTCACTTCTAGAGAGCGGGACAAAAGAATAACATAACCCTTCCCAAGCAGTCGGGAAAAATACATTGTTAGTAAAAATGTAAACCTTATATTTTTTCAAAGATGTCCGTTCCACCTTTCACAGTTGAAACCGGGGCTACTACATATAAGCGGGAATCGCTAAAATAAGTGTTAATTCTATGTTGATTAACTATAAAAATTCATTAGGGTCCCCCATTGTCTCCGCTCAGAGGCGAACCCTCATCAAAGTCGTCGTACAAAGGCTGTCACGTACGATGATACATTACTAATTTGAAATATCCATTCATCTAGTTAGTGACGTCGTTGGCTATTTGTTTTAATGAATGTAAGGTGGAATGAGGTCGTTGTGGCGCAACGGTAAGAGATTTGATTCCCATTCAGGCGCATTAATTATTTTTATTTTCTTCGTTTTACTAACAAGACAAAGCGTGCCGTTGAGCTCCGCCAGTCGAACTAATAATGTTTAAGATTGGACAATGTTCAAAGATTAAGAAGGTATATTTTTTATTTTTATATAATTGATTTTGAGGATGATATATCTCTTCGCTCTTATTCGATTCTCCTTTCTTACTCAATGGCTTAATGGCCTTTACAGCGATATCGGTTGGGTAAGGAAGAGTCTTCTCTTCCATATCTCTGTTCATGAGAAAGTAAAACTAAAACACGGTTACTTGGGAGTAGGTCAATCATTATGTAGCTCATTTTTTAGCTCTATGCTTTATTCAGGGGAAAGTGGTGAACGGAGTGTCTTAACACTAGGTTCCCTCTGCCTACCCTGTAGTATGCGGGAGACACCGTGAAGATGTAACCTAGACTTCACTCCATTCGTGCAGAGGGATTATTAACTCTACTTGTTCCAATTACGATTGTAATTACATAATAACTGTTATCAGTTGTTAATATTATTAGAAAACTTGTTAACTCTAATTAAACATACAGGGATATTAGAAATTAATCGTGAGATTTTATTTTTTATTGAAAACAGTTTTTATTAATATTTGTTACACAAGCGTTTTATTAATAGAAAAAATTACAACCCGCAACTTTGTGTGCGTTAAGACTTGTAAGAATTGTAGCAATCTCGAGCTCCCCTTATCTATCTATACTCTATTCATAAAGGCATGAGACAAAAGGTAAACATGTCAAAAAAAGTTATATAATTTATCGATATCTGTTATTTTGTTTGAGTGAGTAAACCTGGACCCAACTAATTAAGATTTAAAAGTTACATAAAAGTTGTAAAAACAGTATTACTTTGTTTATATTTTGTCTCATGCCAAAATGAATAGGTATAAGTAATTTGCATTACAAATCTCAATACGAAAGAATTTTTTCTACAATTTGTTACCCTTACGCCATATGCCGCTTGAATAGAAGACAGAGGGAACCTAAAACACTTCCGTTCCCCGCTTTCCACCTAATTCTGAAGGCAGATTCCAGAGCGAGGAACTGAAATTATTAATTATTTCATTTCCTCGATAATCGAACCCACAAGCCATTGCGCCTACAGTTGCACGCTTGAACCCCTGCGCCAAGACTGACCTCAGGCCTCATATTAATAAAAAAAAATCATCGGTCTGTACAAAGCGTGGCATTGAACTCCGCTAACCAACATGCAAGAAATCTGTAACTATGAAATATACTTTCATATATAAATAAATGACTTCAAATTCAAATTATATATGTATATAAAAATATTCTTTATTCAAATAGACTTATGCAAGCACTGAATCGCGCCAACATAAAGCTACCACCGGCTCATGAGGCAATTCTGCTGAGAAGAGCCGGTATGAAACACAATAGTTGCTCTTTTTAATATCGATGTTGCAATTAAATGTTGTTCGATGTTGCAAGAGAGATCAATTGATTAACTCTCCGGATTTTTGTCTTTCAAATATTCGTAGACTATGGTATATTCCTAAAAAGTATAGTTTCATAATTTTTTATAGCAAATGTCTTTATAATACTGGGACAGTATTATACATTACTTCGCCCCCATTATCAAATTCAAATTACTAAGAATTGTGTGATACATAGTACATTTAAAGAGTCCGAAGTAACAATCACCGTATTTACAGTTGGTGGGTACATTCAATAGATGAGAGATGATGAAAGCGTAAGTTGGTAGTAACATCCCCTAAAGATAAACATGATAATACCAGTATTTCCCGAGGATATCACGTTCAAAAAAGCAAGAAAAGTCACTTGTAATACAAAAACTCACCTTGGTCTCTTCTACACTTCTCAAATCCATCTGTATATATATTTTTAGTATTAAAATTTGTATAAACCATTTTTACAACAAAATACGATTTTTTTTC
>DWNA01001623.1:0-14064 GCA_018249835.1 Heliconius besckei | reverse complement strand
CAAAGGATCAAAGCAAGTATGTAAACAAAGAAACAAGTTTGAACTGCAAAGTGCAATGGATACCCAACCTGCCCTTCCCTATTTCTCATATTACAACTAGAATACCAGTAATGACCTACATTACGCACATTCATTGCTAATTGACTTGTTAAATGGTTATTTAGATTAGCTTTACGCTGTATCTCGTATAGTAGGGTAGGCAGAGGGAACCTAGTGTTAAGACACTACGTTCCACACTTTCCGTTAAATTTCCGAAGCAATGCGTTTTAACTGGCGAAACTCAATGTCTTACCAGAAAGAAAAAATGAAAATATAAATAAATAATAATTATTTTTTCTAATTTCTATTCGGGCTAAAAAAGTACACAAATGCAGCACTAGGTTTTGTCAGACATAAATAAAATGTTATTATCAATAACTATCAATATGTTATTATAGATATGAATCCAAACAGCTTTTAATAAAAACATACGTTACAAAAAAACTTTTTTTTTTGAGTCATCTTTATACCACATTATCTTATACGTTGATCGTGCTAATTCAAACACAAAAAAAATATAGTGACCAATCTTTACAAGTCTCCGATGACCTCGAAACATTCGCCGAAGATAATACCTCTTTCTACTTCCCTAGGCATGCCGATACCGTTACGTAACTTTTTATAATCTGGTTAGAAATATATCGCCATCAATTATCATATTTAAAGAAAGTTTTTCCTCAACCGGTCATTAAATAACTTCTATTGTGGGTTCAATTCTAACTCGCAAAAACTGAAATATTTAATATTTCTATTATCTCCGCTCTGGTGTCGAGGCAAAACGTGGCGTTTGTTCCGCTACTCAACACGATGACACAACACTCTATAACTTCAGAAATCGGAAGATGAGGAACAGAGTATTTGGACACTAGGTTCCCCCTGTGTGCCAGCTACCCTGTTGTGTGCTCGATACAGCGTGATGGTAAAAAAATAAGATAAGATATATATATTTGCATCTCTACAAGTGCAATAATGTTTTTGTTTTTCTTGCCTTTTTGTTTTCTCCTTTGAACACAGTAAAAATATAAAATGTATTAAATATTAAGAAGAAATTGTTTAAGATGTTTATCGAGTTTTAAGAATTGTATCACTTTCGATGTAATAAGTATATTAAAAGTTAAAATGATATAAAGAATTATGTTACAACTTAGATGTAATACGAAAGTAAATGACAGTGTCTATTCAAAGTCATCGAATAACTAAAGCTTAGTCATATTTCAAGTAAGTCCGATAAGAAATGCATCAAAATTCTTCACATCAAACTATTGTTGTTAAGCCATTGCATTTCTAATGGTATCAAGATTCAATTTGGAGTGATAACACGATTGTCCAATATAAATATCGATATATATTTTCAAAAATATCTATTAAAATGAGGCTGTTTTGGCCCAGGGGCACAAATCCCCACTTGAAGTCATGTATTATTGTTTCTTAATATTTTTTATTTCTTTGTTCTGGCACCAAGGCGAAAGCCCGGCGTTGACTTCCGTCACTCAACACGTCACACTCGAAAAATTTTGTGGAAAGTGGGGAACGTAGTTTCTCTACACTAGGTTCCCTCTACTTACCCCGTTGTCAAGCTGAATTTGATTGTATATGTTTGTTATGCTTATTTATTTTAACTGCATATACGAGTACATATTATCTTAAATTCCATCAACAAATTAATTTATGTTATTCCGGTAATATAAAATTTACGTCATGCACTGAATATTAAGTGATACAAACATCCGTTTTACAACCTTTTATTAATAGGCTGTTGAAGGATAAAATTACGATAGGATATGATGACGTTTATTTTGCCTTAAATCTCAAACAAGTTTTTATGAAACCTTATAATGTTTTAAGCATCTCATGCTTTTTTATATTGACATCACTTTATTTATTATCAACCTTTATAGATTAGTCATTTCTCCATATAGCAGATTTAGATATAAAGGCTAGACTTTGCATAAATACCAATTAAATACCATGCGAGTATAACAGTCATGGGTTTACTAATTGTATATTTTTTTATTGAAAATAATAAGGTAAATTAATAACATAAATAACCTAACAGTGGCAACATTTAGATACAAATATTTTTTATGAAAATTAAAAATGGTACCCAATGTAGTTCCCACAAAAATATAGTTTGACAAAAAATGTCTATATTTCTTTTGGTCATCCGATTAGAGCAAGTGAGGTGATAAAACTACCATTTTAGATAGCTTAAATGAAGCAGAATAAGAAAAAGTATTTGTATTTGTTGTTAGACTTTTCTAATTAAAGAACTCCACCGTCTTTGACCTTTTTGATTAAATATAATTAATTTACTTAGAAATCTCTTTGATGCGTTAATCAAAATTCTCTCATTGTCCAACGGAAATGTGAACTTTAAATGTTGAGGGTTTCTATATGTAAGGTCTTCAGTCTAATTATAAGGGACCAGTCGTAATGCAGGGGCACAAGCGTGTGACAGGCTGTGGGTTCGTATGGGGTCGAGGCAAAAGCGCGGCGTGGAGCTCCGTCACTCAACACGTATTGATATCTGATATGGCTTCAGATTTATGAAAAAGTAAAACTTACTTTTTGTATAAATTAACCCGAATTCTGAAGTCAGAATTTGGGAGAAAATGGAAAAACAGAGTGTCTTAACACTAGGTTTCGTCTGTCACCCCTCTGATTGTGGAATGGAGCGTGCATCTAATATCTACTTAAGTATTAGCATTTGTAAATAAAAGTTACTTATACGAAATCATTTAATCGTATGAAATATGTTTGAAAGTCGTAGAAGCCGTACCACCGTAAACAGATGAGATTAGTCTCAGAGGACGCGGACTTGAATGAAAATTGAAACCAGAGAAAATTCTATTAGCAAGTTGTTAGGATTAACATAGGTATTTCAATAATTAAAATATTATGGTGGCAAACTCTATTAGATATCATAGAAAGAGGTATCAAGCCTCTTTTGTGGAGGATGTGCCTAAAAATGCCTTAAAAGTGTTTACTTTTTAAATTACCTTATTTAACTAAAAATATATATATATATAAAATATTTTAAAAAAAAGGCATATTGACTAGGTGCATATGTCACAAATAAATAACGAATATCTCTTTAAAAAAATGCCTTGTTCTTATCAAATATACAATTCTGCTTAATATATTAAAAAGCCAAACGAAGCAACAAATACTGTTCAGTACATTGTTATCCACGCCTTTCCACGTCTTAACGAGTTCTTGATTATACTTGCATTTGTAAACATCCGACAGCCCACACCTCTTAATGTGATAGTGATTTAATTGCAACGGTTTCTATGATGCTACACATGGTGGTGACGTTTCGGTGTGCAGGACCTAAGCGCGAATATTGTGGCTTCAAATCCCATTCAAAAAAATGTTATTTAAGTTAGCCAATGTTATTTAAGTTAGCCAATTCGGCGCAAAGTTGTGAACGGAAGTGTCTTAATGGGAAACGTATAACACTATAATTCCAGATGCCCTCTGTCTATCCTGATATATGCGAGATACAGCGTGAAGCTAAAAAAGATTCGATAATCTGCCATGTCAATTGGATACATGACCTAATGATTAGCTGTCAGAACTATTTATATATCTGGGCGTCCAAATGTAACTGTCATAGATTGACATCCAGATTGAAGGAGGTGCCTTCTTTCGGGTGTTCTGCATACATGATAATATTGGATCTCAACTGGCACGTTCGGAACGCCATAATCAAATAAGAGAACAGAATAAGCAAGCAAGACCAACCAATAAACTATTACCTATTTACAAATTAAAATACCAATTACCTTATACTATCCTACCCTATCTAATCAATATCAATGAATGTCAATATGATATCTTCAAAAAACTTATTATATAATATATTAAAGCAGTAAATCTTCACATTGCGAAGTCTGGATGTGCTGTAAGACCATAAAATGCTCCTACGCAAACCCAAATACGTCTCCACTTATGCAACAAAAGTTGTTTACTTGAGATTTTTTATGTAGATAATTTTGTAAAATGTAAATAAAAAAAATAAAATCAAAATACATAGGATTCTTTATACAAATAGGGCATTACAAGCACTTTTAAATCATCAAGTTACATTTAAATATCAGTAGTGTCAGACAAAGAGTTACCACCGTTACACATGCTACTATAAGAAAATTATGATTATTGTTTTTATAGAAAAAAAAAGAATCCGACGAATTGAGAACCTCCTTCTTTTTTTGAATGTCGGTCAAAAATCTAAACGCCAATCATGTATGATTTTTAAAGCTCATAATTAAATTGATGTTTTTTTTTTAGCTTTATGCTCTACCTGTCATATAACAGGGTAGGCAGAGATTTTTGGGGCATTGTGTGTTGAGTGGTGGAACTCAATGCCGTGCATTGTCTTGTGACCAGAGCAAGGAAATAAAAAAATATAAATAATATTTATTTTCCTAGTGGATATCGAACCCACAGCCGTCGCGTTTACAGTCAAACGCTTGTGCCACTACACGCATGGGCCGCGACGACCATATTGACATAGGGATTTGTCATCTTAAAAAAATATTTCTTATGCATTAATAAATAACATTAAATATTAATAATGCATTTTATTCAAAGAATACCAGTGTACACACCTTTCGTATGACCTAAACTAAGCACGTTAGGCGGAACCGTAAGTACCTAAAGAAGCAGTTTGCCTTCTCACCAATAACTAATGAGATTACAAAGTACATACAGACCCACATTTACATTTTATCCAGTCCCTGGCTCTAATTTTTATTTCTAGTACAAACGTATTTAGAAAACCTAAGTTTTAAAAAGTAGGTCGGGTGAAATAAAAAAATTCCAACTTTTTTTCATAAATATAAGCCATATTAGATAAATTAAAAAATAATAATTCCTATTTATCGTTTAGTTATATTTTCCATTCAATAGTAATTACTCTATATTAATATTATTAATAATGTTGTTATTAAAATATAAACAAACCTGTAATTTTTCAAATCCAAAGTTATCCAACTTCATTGTAGAGTAAAATGTGTCCATGAAAAATTAACTGCACTTATCACTCGGTAAAAATGACACAATTTATATTTTAGGCACATGTGTTTCGTAGTTCTGTTTTTTTTTTAATATATCAAACTTTAAAAGGCACAAATGTTTAGTCGTAAAGCATTATTTTTGTGATAATAAATATATAAAAAAATATTTTTCATTTACCACACAAGTTCACATTAAAATAATTTTGTTATTTAATTAAAAGAAAAATATTTTATAAAATTATTATAATCGTATGCAGAAGGTTCTATCGTAGGCGTCCGCCGATGACGCCGCGTCGCGCCATATGAGATTACAATTCTACCTTGTGCTTGTTTAAAGTTCGAACGAAGGCAGTAACATTACATATACTATCAGTTTTTTATTTATTTTCTTTTATAACAGCTTATTGCCATATTATGACTGAGTTTAACATGTTGTGATAGATATATAGTGAGATCTGTAAGATAATAAGTGAATATGTAGACTTGAGTGGCAAATTTCTCCTGTTTACATTCATCGCTATTTGCCTAAATCGATATCACCCGTCGTTTAAATACGCAGAAGACCTCAAATCGAATTCCAGCTATTTCACAAAGCTGTCGCGTACGCAGTAAACATTGTACGGCATCGTTATTCAGCCCGCAATCCTATACATGGCGAGCCACTTTGCATACGTACTCAAATTAGACCCTATTGTGGAGAATATAGAGTGTTAATTATATTATAAACGCCTTCCACGACTGAAGGTATTAGTGGTTCACTTTACAGACAATGTAAGTATATTCTATGCTTCGCAGTTCTACTAAATTTAATGGAAAACAAAGACTATAAGGCCTAACAACTAAAGAATATATTGGCGTTTTCAAATACCTGTTGAATCGATATAGTAAATTGTAATTCGACACATGTCAGCGATTCAAGTAGGTATATTGAATAGTTTTTGTCACACACGTTTGTATGGTAATAAAAACAAAAGAACAAATAATGAATATCATACATTAAATAAATAAAGCATAAATTTACATTCTCATGGCGCATTTGAAATTATCGCGTTGGTGGATCGATGTAATGATTTTTTTTGTCTGTGAGTTTGTGCACGCTGAGCTTAGAAACGGTTTAACCAATTATAAGACAATTTTACTATTATATTTTGGAAAACTTTTAACAGAATCTTTGGTTTTTAATTTATGAATATTCTCTTTAAAATGATGTTTTTTGCTGTGGAAGCATGGCATTGAGTTCCACATCAATACTTAAAACCTGCAGAATTCGGTGGAAAATGGGAAATGCAGTGTCTTAACACTATTTTCTCTCTGCCTACCCTACTGTCGCGCACATAGCATAAAGCTAAAAAATTAAAGATTCTAATTAAATGAAGATGTTTTATTTTTATCTTAGATGTAAATTTCAATAGTGGAAAATTTACATTAAAACAAAATTTGTCTGCATTTGTTTATTTATAAAAATATTTGTGGAGTACATAAGGCAATGCCTAAGCAACAAGATATCATACATATTGTAGTGTTAAGACAAGACACACATTTTATAAAAAATATTAATTTATTCCCCTTTTCTAAACTTTTCTGCGTTCAAAAGACAGCAATGACAGTGCCACTCAACAGGCATTGCCTCAAAAATTGGAGTGTGTAGCAGTGTCTGAACACCAGACATTCCCATTAACGGAAAAAGCTTAAAACTTCATAAAAATATTAACAAGTGTACAAAATAAAATAACATTATCTTGTTTGTCAAATAATTTATTTAGTTGGATAACCTTCTAAATGCGATATATTAGTGCCTTTAAAGTCTATAATTTCGTCAGGATTAGATTTTAATTGTTGTACTAAAGATTCTTTATTAAATCGGACTGTATTAAGATTTTGATTTCGCAGATATCTCACTTTGTCAATAACTTTATTCCTTAGGTTTGCTCGTGTTTTAGGATCTTTTAAGATTTCTGATAGTTCTTGTATAGTTTCTGGCAAAACGGGTTCAACAGTCTCATAATCAATTTCAATATGTTCATTTGAATGTTGATATTTATTTTTACTATAGTTCGAATTACTGTAACTGCATATATGGTTTTCCAATTTTGTGTCTACATGTGATAATTTTTCACCATCTTCTGTAAATAAAATCTTTTGATTAGGGACACATTTACATTCCTGGTAATAGCTTTCATTGGAATCAAGTTTTCTTCTTTTACAATTCATAAAGTCATTTTGCTCGTCTAAATCCAGCAAATGCCCGTATTTTCTTTCAATTTTTGTTATCACTGATTTGCATCTTTTGTAAACTGCTTTTAATTCATCTAAATCTTCCTTGGATATGGACGAAATTACTTGATTGCTTTCAGGAGACGAGGATCTTTGTTTAAATCGTTTATTTTCTCCAGTTCTTGTTTCTTTTTCTGTATTTTCTGTGACATTTTCATTATTAATTGTTTTGGCTGTTTGTTCTTTTATTTCCCGTACATGATTTTTAAAAATAACATATTTTTTCGATTCCATTAACGTGTGTTTTTGGATTCTAGTTTCCACTGGTGCCTCCGACTCTAATTGTACAACCATTTCACAGAATTCAAACAATTACGATAGAGTACATAGAGACTGACTTCTTTCTTTTAGCAATGTTTTTAAAAGTTAATTAAAAGGCACTATTTCACAATAATAATAGCACGTGCAATTTGACACATTTGACAATTCATACTTAATTAAAACTTTGCATAGTGATGCCAATAATTACATTGATTGTATTGAAATCTATAGAAAATATCACAATTATTATTGCACTTCCTAATTTTGAGGTTATATTTCAAGGCTTGTATCTTCACTAGACGAAAATTTGGTTAATTTGAAGCGAAAAAGATGAGTCACACTATACAGTTTAATAAATTACCTAAACAAGTAGATTTTTATTCGATATTTTGATCACTTTCATGACTACATCACTACGCATACGATACCAACTGCGCTGTGCGCAACATCAATGAGGAAATGGCCGCCGCCTCATACCTGCCAACAACCTAACAAATAAATCGGATACTCGCTCCGTTATATTTTGTTAAGTTGTGTTGAGATAACTTGTTAAATATACATATATTTAAATATATAATTTATACAAGATAACAATTTTTAATCATAATGTAAAGTTCATTAGTGCTTTACGCCTAACAAATCCTAAATAAGTATATTATTTTACTCTTTTAGTCTTAATGTTTTTATAAGGATACTAGCGGACCCGGACGCGGCTACGCCTGCTTCAACTATAAGAATATTTATTAAATATATTCATGAAATTATTTTCAATTTTCAATAGAATTAGTAAGAAATATATAAACTTAAATAATCAAAAAGAATAATAAGTAGAGACGATTATTAGAAAAAAATATCTGAGTTGTTGAAATAAACCAACAAAAGGATTAAAAGGATAGGTATTCTTAATATTAGAAAAAGTACCTAAAGTTTTCCGTGCGTCCGTACTTAGATATCGATTCTATGAAATAAGAAATAACTAAACATTTCTCTCTATTAAATAGGATAATTTTAGCGGGCAATATCAAATAAAATAAGAAGAGAACCAAAGCGTAGCTTAAATTAATTATAAACAGCAAATAATTACATAAAAGTTAACAATAATTCGAATATGTATGAAAATTTATAAAACCGTCAACGTCTTCTGCGCGTTCGCGTCGGTCATACTATGCCGCTCGTAGGCTAGGTCATTTGGAATCAGTGACATCTCCTTAATTATTTATTAGAATGTTATACAGTAAACTATAATTTCGATCTAGATAAAATGCTAAAAGTGACTATTATATTTATATCCGTAAGGATAAATATCAAAATGACGCGGTAACGGTTGCGTAGCGACGCGACGGTTGATATTAACAAGGCAGAATAAATTGCATGTCATATTAGAAAGTACTTTAAAATATATTCGTACGTATGTGTAATGTAATGTTATATAGCCTATAGCCCTTCTGAAGAATGCAGCTTTCATACAAAACAAAAACAAAGTAAATCGGACCAGTAGATCCAGAGATCTTAGCATTCAAACAAACAAACAAACTTCCGCTTTATTATATTAGTATAGATATAAAAATCAATGTATACATTTTCATAAATTATGTTTTTAACGAAATGAATGTTTTGATATTTTCAAACTATTAATTTAATCAATTGTATTAGTGAGTGAAAAAAATATATACCTGTACAAAAAGTTGCTTACAAAATGCAGAAATTGTTAGTTTATACAAATAATAAATAAGACAAAACTAGCTGACTCAACATGTGGAGGAAAATAGAGCACATAATGTCTTAATTCTAGATGCTTTCTGGCTAGTCTGCTATATAGTGGAACAAATCATAATTATAAAAAAAACTAAGTTATTTTGTTATTATATTTTATTAATTTTTGTCATCTTTATCTTTTCTTTTTTTCTTTTTTTTTGGTACATAATCCTCATGACTTTCTGTTTCTTCCAGCATTTCCTTTCCAATTTTTATTTGTTCCTTTTTATCCTTCTTTTTTTTCTTTGATTCAACAGGTTCATCTATTTGTTCCTCTAATTGTATCTTATGTTTATTCTTCTTTGATTTTTTCTTTTTTTCAAATTCTTTACTATTTTCAATATCTTCAGACAATGGCTGTGGGGTATGATTTATCTCTTCCTGAACATGGTCTTTCTTAGATTTTTTCTTTTTCTTAATTTTATTTGTATTTTCGGTCTGTACATCTACTTGAGGTTCTTCAACTAAGCATTGTTTACTTTTATTTGTACTATAAAATGAAAATGGCTGGCTGTCACAGTTATTCGTATCTTCATTTTTAATCTCATTATCTAGAGTACTTGAAAATCCTTTGAAAGCAAAATCAGATATTTCCCCATCAAAAGATTCTTTATTTTCTATATTGAGTAATTTGCTTTTAGATTTAATAGCAGCCATTTTATTCTTAAAATAGTCATCCATATTACCCTTCTCTGTGAAAATTTGTTCTGATTTTCTAAGATGTTCCTTGGCTTGGCTCAGCTCTTCTTCTTCGTTTTCTTTAAAACTTTTCTTCCCAAAAATGTTTGCCAAGTCTTTATCACTATAACGAGAGATATCTTTCCCTCTAGTGAATTTATGATAATGTATGCGAGCTTTACTCTTTTTTGATTTCACTTCTAAGGAAACACCACTATGTAAGCTTTCTTTATTGTCATCCCCTAAAAATAATAAACTTTAATAAGTATTTATCAATTATATCAATTCATATTTTTTTTATATAAGAGACAACAAAATGATTTCTAAAAGAAAAAAAAATGAGGTAGTTGTGACGCAAGGGCACAAGTTTCGTGACTACAACACTAGGTTTTCCTCTGCATCCTACAAAGGGATACAGCGTTAAGCTGATTTTATAAAAAGCAAAAAATAAAATCTAACAAAAAAAACATATCATAACACTTGCACTTACCATTAGACAAATTTGCAAGTAAAGCATTAAAATCATCTTCATGTTTTGTCCACTGGTCGTTTTTGTCCTCAAATCCAAGTCCTTTTTCATCGTTTTTGTATCTGGCCACTACATGCTCAACTATACCATTTTCTTTCGCACCTAACCCCTTTCCTGTACTCCAACCCATCTTTTCTAGCATTCGCTGACCAAATTTATTTACATCATTACTCCAGTCGTTATTTTTTGCACGTAAGTTAATTACTTTTTGCTTACGACGAGGGCCCGCTAACATAGCCATTACATATAAATATTAAGTTAAAAACTTCGATTAAGCAGTACACATGTTCACGTGTTATTCTTGTCAAAATGGACGTCACAGAGCACAGACTACGAAACAAAATGTCACAGATTGTTAGATCTGAAGTTCGTGCGTGTATTGGTCCTTTCTATTGGTTGATATGGACACAGAGTAGCTATTACAGACAGTGCAGTATACCGGCTTTACGTTTCATTTCACGTAAAATTATATTATTTTCGTTATTATTAAAACTGTATAGTTCCGATATCATGTAATATATATTTTAATAAAAATTCTAAAAGCGAGATAGAAGCTTATTAAAATAAATGTTATAAATTGAAGACTTTGTGGCACAGTGGCATACTGCATGTGGATATAAAAGCGAAGGTTGTGAGATTGAATTTCACTCGGAGTAAGAGATTTTTCATATTTTCATACATTAATTTCGTTCTTTTCTTCGTTCTGGTAATGAGGCAGAGCGCGGCGTTGAGTTCTGCCACACGCAATGCCTATACTACTATAGAATGTTTCCTGTTTCTGAAAAAAAATATAGGAACCGCCTAGAATGGAAATTTGACCACTAGCACAAGCTTATCCTCAAGAATAGATATTATAATGAAAGGAAGAAAATCTAGCGTTGTTTGATAGAATATTAAATTGTTATTTTTGGTAGAATTTCGAAACGAACACTGGGGACTTGTTGACACACTTTTGCGTGTTATTTTCTCTGGTTTACTAGAAAAACAAAAAAAAAACATTCTATATCTACATGGTATCTAATTTTCTACATAATAGTCATATGATATTGTGATATCTGGCGAGAAATACCAAATCGGCACAGCTGGCTACGCCCACATATATATTAACAATGACCATTGACGACTGAATTTATAATGATATGGAAATCTATTCATTAGGCATAGAAATATAACTTATTGCGAGGCCAATTTAGGTTAAGCACTATCTCAATAAGCAAAAAAGAGTAATATAAAAATATTTTTGCAAAGATAATTAATATTTTTAATTTAAAATTATATTTGTTATTTTTAATACAGATAGTTTACAGTAGGTATGTGTCTTGTTGTTATTGAAAGTGATGATTCTAAGTTTGAATCCCACACATAGGAATAGGAAGTTTAATAATATTTCTCGTTTGCATAATTGATTTACGGCAAATTAAATTATATTTTTTGAATATTTATCTAGAATACACAATGAAATGTAAAAATTACATCAAAATATATGTTTTCCCGTTGTGCCGTTACATACACCTAGAGTGTTACCGCATATAGGAGGGAAGACAACGGGAACCTAGAGTCATCACACTCGATTCCCCTATTTTCCACCGAACTTCGAGACCTTGCGTGTTGAGTGCCGCTCAACGCTGCGTTTTATCTTATTACTAGAGAGAACAAATAAAAATATTAAATTATTAATTTCCCAGAGTGTACATCGAACCCTCAACCATTGCGTTTACATTCATACTAAAGAATGTTCTACAATAGATTTCCATATGTTTTTAACTGAACCACGCAACTGAGTTAACCGAGCTGACCGGTCCGCGGAAAGTAAAAGTCGAATCGGGTGCAATCATATTATGCAAAGATTAATATGCGCTTTCCACTCGTTTACTGTCGTCTGTTGTACAACCCCATTAGAGTAATGTTTATTGGTGAAGGCCATGTTTATGAAACAATTTATCATAAAATCATGACTGTTTAAGCATTTTGTATGTTGACAAGTATAAACATTATTTTGTCTAATTAATTTTTATTTTATATTGTGTGTATGTATATATTAGGGCGTTTTATGAACAGTCTATCATATAGCTAATGCCCCTAGGGTGTACGCGGAACCAGTGAATAACATATCTTCTAGCTTCACGCTTTATCACGCTAAGCGAAATAGCCATAGAGAACTGCACGCCAAGCGCTATGTACTGTGCATACTTCTTTCGTATCAACCTCTCCAGGGAGGTCCTCAAGTTTTTTACGTGACCTTCCTCGAATATTGTCTATTCTGTGTTCTCGGAGGTCAATTCAGGTCCCCCCTTGCCGCTGCCTCTTTGCAATTTAAAGACATATGTTTTTTAATATCGGGCCAATATTTTATTTATAGGTACAGAATTTGAGGTATTTTCATATTTTGTCTGAAATCACTTGAAAGAATATGACATATTAAATTTTGTAATTTTTTTATGACGAGTTCGTTTAGTTTAAATGTCGAGTTAATTATTTACGCATCGTTGTTGCTTATAAGGTGTTAAATTTCCAATTTCCATCAACTATAATACCGGTTGTTAAAAAAGTTGTAGTTAGTTAGTTGGGTATAGGGTCTTCTCGAGAAAATTAATTCTTCGATAAATTTCAAGTTTAAGTAGGTACCTACCTACATTTATAACGACATGTTGAAGCCAGTCGTGGCGCTGGGGATTTCGCGTGACTATGAACGCGACATGTTGTGGGTTCGATTCCCACTCGAGGTAATAAAAAAAAAATTCTATTAATTTGATGAAAAATTAAAATTTAATCTTTTGTGTGCTGGTGGCGATGAGTTCTACCAGCCAACACGCATTGGCCTCAGAATTCGGTGGCAAATGGGGAACGGAGTGTAGTAACACTTAAGTTTCCCCAGCTTTTTTTGCCTTTTGCCCCTGTTTCGGCACCAGAGC
Source organism: Heliconius besckei (assembly GCA_018249835.1). Lineage (NCBI taxonomy): Eukaryota > Metazoa > Arthropoda > Insecta > Lepidoptera > Nymphalidae > Heliconius > Heliconius besckei. The sequence goes on along the minus strand of DWNA01001623.1, from coordinate 595 downwards.
AAAAAAAATGAAGCATGAAATATTTCATTTCCTCGAGTTGGAATGAAACCCACAACCTGTCGCGTTTACAGTGGCGCTTTGTACCCCTGCGCAACGAACGGCTTATAACATTTTAAGGTACCAAGTCGTAAAATAAGTTATAAGTTAGTTACGTACTTAACTCTGGCATAACCATATAATAAAGCATACTCGTCCTCGTATTCCTAGGCATGAACCGATGAACCTGCCAACTAACGTGATATATGCCAGCCGTCAGTCACTCTTGAAAACTTTCATCCAATGAAAGCTGTCCGAACTTGTTTATTTAATGACTAGAATTTCTCCGCTTTGTGAGAAGCTTGACTTTTAATTATATAATGTTTTTTTTTATAAATATTAAATAGAATACATAATAATCGAATATGATTTATTGATAACTCAAGCACTGACATAACTATTCAATTTTCATAACTTTACATAATTATAAATTGTCTTCTTCTTCCTGGCATTAATCCCGGCTATTACCAGGGTCTGCCTTCCTACTTAACCTACTCCACTTTGCACGATCTTTTGCGTCCTCGGTGGTTAGACCATTGGCTCTCATGTCCTGCATCAC
>DWNA01001622.1:0-14066 GCA_018249835.1 Heliconius besckei | reverse complement strand
AAAATAATTGTAAGGATAATAACAAATAGACGCCACGGGTACGTTTTTTTAGATTCACAATGTATCCCGCTCATAGGATAGGGTAGGCAGAGGTAACCTACTGTTCTTCGACCTCGATATTTTATCCTAATTTACTCAAATAGAATTCGATTACTATCGTATTCGATTTCATTACTTTACAATAGTTATGTGATATAAATACTTCACTTTATCGTAAGTTGAATAGATTAGCAAAAAAGAACGCATACTGAATCATAAAAAAACAAAAACATATTATATTTATTTACTGACAGGAAATCGTAAAAAACGCACAATCATTACGGAAATTAAACAAAACTGCACAAAAACATAATGAATAACATTTTTTGCTATCTTTACGCACTACCTTCATTTAGCGTTGTCCGTTAAGTAAACCTGGCTCTTATTTATTTTTATGATTAGCTTATACTCGTACTTTTATACAGGGTAGAAAGAGAAAAACTAGTGTTGAGACACTTTGTTCCACTTTTCTCAAATTTTTGAGACATTGCGTGGCCAGTAGCAGAACACAACCCCACATTTCGTCTACCAGAGATGTTTAAAGCTATATATTTAATCTTTATCTGTCTGCAGGTATAACGTATTTGTCCGGTGAAAACTTCCTGGACGAGTTGGACAATGGCGCGGAGCTCTGCCAACTGGCTGCGGTCATCCACGAGCGCGCGCGTGAGGCGCTCGACCAAGGACTCATCGTTGGGGTGAGTAACTTTAGTCAACATGTTTTTAAGCTTCATGCTGTATCCTACATAGGCAAAAGGAACAGTTCCCCATTGTTTAAGACAATGTGTGTGAAGTGGTGTTAACTCAATGCCGCGCTTTGTCTTGTTACCAGAACTAGGAAGTAATAATCATAATTCATTTCGCCGAGCAGGGATCGAACCCAAAACTATGAGGAAATATGATTAGTTCAAATCCTTATTTTGTGTAAGTAAAGGCAAGTATAGGTGTAGGGCACGGAATTTCTTTCTGGCGAAAGGGAAAAAAATGAGTTAATTCTTTCTATCTAAAATGATATAGTATGAAGGTATCCAAATAAATAAGTTATAATTTATCTCATATTTAATTATTTCATAATAAGAAGATGCCTACATAAAAAAATACCTGCTTTAGAATATTTTATACACGAAAACTTGTATACACTAAACTAAATAATTTAAACTATCCTCATTTATATATAATTTCATATTTTATACACTCTACAGCCGGTGCCGGCGATCCGCGGTCGTTGCTGGCAGCGCGCGGCTCGTCGCAGCTTCTTCTCAAGAGACAACGCTGAGAACTTCATCACCTTCTGTCGTGAGCTTGGCGTGCATGAGAACTTGCTGTTTGAGAGCGATGACCTGGGTAAGGATAAAATTTACCTGTGACCCTCTCCGTGAACACATCAAAATTATTAACATGTAATAATCAGCTTCATCCTGTATCCCGTACACAGCAGGGTAGATTCCCTAGAGGGAAACTAGTGTGAAAAACGGAATGTTTTACCGTTTTCCACTTTCCGCCGAATTCAAGAGCTTAGCTTAGCTTACAATAAATAGCTTTTCTCGATGAATAGACAATCAAACATAAATATTTTTTTCAATTCGAACTAGTAGTTCCAGAAATTAGCGCGTTCAACCAATTAATAAACTTATTAGCTTTAGTTTGGACCTTGCAACACCCCCACACACCCAAACATTGAATTCATGGAATGCTAAGTATTATATATTAGTTTTTTTTTCTCAGGAGTATGAAAATTAAATAAAAAATACTATTCAATTCTAGTACTCCACAACCAACCGCGCCAAGTAATACTTTGCCTACTGGAGGTGGCGCGTCTTGCAACAAAGTTCAACGTGGAGCCGCCAGGACTTGTCCAGCTCGAAAAGGAGATCGCCATGGAGGAGCGCGACTCTGGCCTCGACTCCGCCATGTCAGGCGCCGCGTGGCAGTTCCGGGATAATTCACCCTCGCCCACCAGGGAGAAGTACGTTTTAAATTCAATACTAAATTTAATATTTTGCAACTAACACACTGCTCATAGTCTGTGCCTCGTTTTCCGCCCTAATTAAATAGAAGATACTGCAATTTTATTAAGTGGCCGAGCCGGAAAATAATAATTCTTTCTCGAGAGTAGGATAGGGATTGAACCCACAATCAGTTTAGACGCCCCAATGTAATCATGAAAATTAAATCATACATATGTTTTTCAGATCTACAACAGAGCCTATGCCATCTTCGCCAGAACCTACCGATGGTGAGTAACAGTTTAAAAACCTAGTTTAATATTAAATAATATATATAATAATGTAAAATAAAAAAAAATCACACATTGAAATTACATAGTTGTTACAATTTCTTTTGTATATAATGTGTAGCTGTGCCTTATCTATAATTTTAAACTAAATAGATAATATATTATATGTAACTTTGCACTTTCGTCCAAATTCTGGAGGCATTGCGTGTTGAGTGGCGGAACCTAACGCCGCGCTCTGCCTCTACAATAGAGCGAAGAAATGAAAATATAAATTTAAATAAATATTTAATTTCCTCTAGTAGGGATCGGATCCATAACCAGTCGCGTTCACGGTCATACTTTTTGCCCATGTACATATACGACTTACCTCGCATATGTATATATACAAAAAAATATTACAATTTATACACTAGAAACATTTTTACAAGTCGGCTATCTAAAGGTCACTAATATTAAGTAATTCGATAAATCTCCAGGTCCTCAATCATTACCAGATAATTTAGACGCGGAGAGCACCAAGTCAGGCGCCACCGACAGCAGCAGCGACACCGACGTACCACTCAGACCTACAAACGAGCTGGATAAACGAGTATGTTCCTGAAGTGCCATTTTTATATTCAAGCTGTATCCAAATTACTATTTGTATATAAAACTTTGTAATGCCATACTTGGCAGGGAAAAGGCCCTGCTAAATAATAAAACAATCCCATCCCAATGTACCGTCAATTTTATGAATTGTTGTGTGTTGAGCAGTGGACCTCAACCTTAAACATTAAAACGAAACTCAACCTCAAACTCAGAGCCAGGAAGTGAAAATAATTCAGTCGCCCGACTAAGCCACGAACCTACAAACATTACGCCTAGGGTCAGACGCTTTGCCACTGTGCCATGGGTGATGATGCCCTAAAGTATCTGTTTTTTTCTTGATCTATTTAAAATATACATATATTGTCTACAACACCTACTTGCTGTTTATTGGTTATACAAAATTTGAGGATACGTTACCACATATTCTTCGGTTTCAGGTGCAATTGGTAACTCGTCTTATGGAGCGCGGCTGTAACTGCGGTTCAGGGAAATGTTCGAAGCTGTTGAAGGTGAAGAAGGTCGGCGAGGGACGATACAACATCGCCGGCAGAAACGTCTTCATCAGGGTAATAATATATATTTTTTATCAATTAAAAAAGGTAGCTTAATACTATAGTAAAATAAAGCATTGAATTTATTTTTAATTGCTTTTTACTTATCAGTTGCTGAAGGGCCGCCACATGATGGTCCGCGTGGGTGGCGGCTGGGACACGCTCGAGCACTTCCTCTCTCGCCATGAACCCTGCCAGGTGCGCCTCGTCACGCAGGGCCGCCGTGACGTGCTGCCCTTGCCGACACCACCCCCTGCGCCCCCGGCCCACTCCCCCTCGCACTCTCCCACGCCCTCCCCCGCCAGCAGCAAGAACTCCCTAGTAAAGGAACCTTCCCTCCCACGTACCTCCCCTTCTCCCACCAGTAGCAAGAACTCCTTAATAAAGGAACCTTCCCTCCCACGTACCTCTCCATCACCAGCTAGTAGCAAGAATTCGTTGACTAAGGAACCCTCCCTGTCGCACACCTCCCCCTCCCCTGCCAGCAGTAAGAACTCACTGACCAAGGAGTCCTCCTTCGGCAACGTCTCCCCTGCCGACAGCAAAGCTCCCTCGATCAACGGAAAGACATCCCCCGTAGACTCTAAACTTAACAACAAAAAGAACGGAAAATCTTCACCACTTGATATAAGACGCACCTCCACTCCGAAGCCCGCTCCTGTTAGAAACCGTTCCGCCCTAACCCTTCCCTTGAAAGATGAAAAGAAATCCCCAGCACGCGCTAGGAAACAGTCCGCACCTGCCAGCTATAGTACGCCAAACACTCCCACTGGAAGATCGAACCGCACACCCACGGAGCTACGCAAGTCTCTCACTTCGAACGCCTTAGTCACCACGCCTAAGAAGTCCAGAAGTATGAGCATCGCGAACAAAGACACCAAGTGCTTCGGAGCAGAGAGATCGGCCCAACCCAAAAAGGGCAGATCGGCCAGTATTGCTAGTACTCCCACTGAGCTCAGTGCGGCCCGCAAGGTGCGTAGCCAGAGCCTCGCGTCGACGCCCGTCAACGAGCCGCGCCGCCCGTTGCTCGCGCACGGCAAGACGCGCAGCATGAGCCTGGCGGGCGCGGGGCCCGTCGCCGGCCTCACGCAGGCGGCCATTGAAGAAAGCATCCGCCTATCGCTGGAGGCCACCATCGCCGACCATACTTCTACGAAAAAGCCCTTCTTGCACATCAAAGCCAAATACCGGAGTCCCCCGCCGCGGGAGGTGCCGCCCAGATAAGAGCGGCGCACCCTCACGCCTCATTCCATTAGCTTTTAAACTTTGACACTAATAAGTAGAACTGAATGTGCGCACCGCGGCTCGAGTTCAATTACTTATTATTAAGTTTTCTCTAAGCGTTATTTAGATCTCCTAAGCAATCTCGTATTTATCTTCACGCAGACGCCCGCCGCGTCCGAGGCGACTCCGGGGTGGTTCCGGGGGACTAGTCATAATGAATTTCGTATAATTATTTAATTATTTCTAAAGTAATCCTAAGTATAATTGTGTAATTTTATTATCACTTTCCAATTGCAATAATTGATTGATTTATGTTTTAATTACGAGGTTATTTTTAGTGTGTAAATTATTTTAATGTGTATTTTTTACGTTGGTACATCATGAATGCGTGTGTCTCGCGTCAGAGGCGCTCGCTCCTCTGGCGTCGAGTCGTGTTTGTTCTTTCTATTGTGATATTTCTGTTTTCGCGTCATCTATTGTATCGCTTTATGTATTCGCTATGTACTCGTCTGTAGCCAGCTTAAGTATAGTTAGCAAGTAGTTCCGGCGCCTCGCGCTACCTCACGCGGTACAAACTACAGATACTGAATGTCCACACATCGTCTATTTTCGTACAAGAAAAGGATATAAAATATTTTTGCACTTAGATAAAGCACTAGCTAGACACAAATGTTGTAATTAATAAAGTCGATCTTAAATATTGAACACGCGAAGGTTAAGCACCTCCACTGAAATAGGTACAATACAAACGTTGCAGTTGAAACCACCTTGTTCACATTCTATAGTAATTAGTATATGGAATAATTGATGGTATAATATTGTCTTCCTTCCCGTGGACTGCACGTGACAGCGGGCATGATGTGATGTACAAACTGCCGATCTACCATTGCAATATTGTGCCAACAGTTTTAAACATTGTATATGGTTAAAATAAACTTTTTGATATTCATTACATCTGGTTGTTTTAATCATCTGTAAACGCTTTATCATTCTCATCTCAATTTCACCCCATTCAGTCGTTTATTTAATTTTGCTACGAAATAATTGAATCACGTTTAGAGAGCATTTAGAAATATTCGTTTTGAAGGCAAATAACGTGATTTTCTAAAAAAAATATGTATTATTCAATTGACCTTCTAGATTTTACTTACGTCTTACACAGGTTCAGTCTCTAAACGAAGGTTAAAACAGTGACTAAAGGCCTAGTAAGGGCTTAGTGACTGAGTGACCCATAAGTAAGTAAGCTAAAGTTAAATAAATAATAATTTTATAAAATTTTCCTCAAATCCTTAGGCTTAATATTTTTGTGGGCTCGAGTCTAGACAGAAAATATTTCACAGTAAAGTCTCAGTTGTTGTATATTTTACCTAAAATCATAATTTTTAGTCAGATCTGTCAGTAACCTCCGAAAGCTCAAGGTCCATAGTTTCTAGTGTATATATAACGAGCCAAAAAAATCTATGACACCTTACAAGAGACTTTTTTTGTCTAAATAAGGCCATTAAAAACCTTTTTTTAGTAATTTAGTAGTAATAATTAGAGAGTTAAAAAAAATAAGTTACGAAAAAACATGTTGTCTATATTGTACATACCTATATTTAACGGTAATCAAATAATTATTGAAATTAATAGAGCTTGTGTTTGCACGCAAATTAAAGAGTCGACTAGAAAAGGCACAAGCGAAGCAAATGACACATAGTATAAAAATCATATTAGTAGGTAAATAAGTAGGATACGAATAATTCACATTTTCAAAAGGCTAGAGCTTTTCAGAACATCCTCCATCCAGGAAACCTAGAAATACATTAAAATCATTATAAATATGGACTGGAATATCTCGAAGCATTGAATACAAAAAAATATCACTGACTGACTCTGACGTATTGATTGTGGGTTCGATTTCCATTCAAGGGAATATATTTAAGATATTTTTATTTTCCTGATCAGCAAACACCTGGCGTTTAGTTCAGGCGAGATAATTTAACACTCACTAGCCCTAAAGACGCGGAAAATGAAAAACCATATATTTTAACACTCCATTTTTACCCTGCCACATGCGATAGAAGCATAACATATTAATAAATTATAAGTATTCCAGCTTGCTAAGGCACACTATCGGTTCCACAGTGCCGCAAGACAAGTGCTCGGGTGGCGGTGCCGTTGGCGGTGCCGGTGCGCGCGTCCGTCACGCCGCATAAACGACGCTACACGTACTACAACAAGATGTTCAAACCTATCGCTTATATGTTGCCTCAACCGCTTAGAGTCTCTTTGATATAGTTACGGAGAGTGGAAAATTGTTATTTGTACTTCATGTGTGGAATAGTCACGAGTCAGACTAACTTAATTTTGATGTAGTTTTCAGTTTTGTTGGACCGAATTGTATAGAGTGCTATTTGGGACGATTGCTTATTAACGCTAAAATTAAACGATGTAAAGGGAAAAGTAGAAAAATAAAAAACTACTTTGGTTTCCGTTATTTAAATTGAAATATCAATGTTTTTAGCGACATACATAGTTATTTTTCACAGCTTAATGATTCTTCCAACATCATGATTTTGAAAAACAACTATGTAAGTACTCATATGTAGCTTATTCTAAATAACCAATAGTCGTGTATGTTCAATATTATATCAAAATACCGCTTGAGATTGTTTAATAGAATTTCATGAGGCCGTCATGGCGCAACGGCGCAAGTATGTGACTGTAACGCGACGGTTGTGAGTTCGATCCCCACTCGGGGAAATGAAATATTTACGTTTATATTTTTATTTCTTCGCTCTGGTGTCGAGGCAAAGCGCGGCGTTGAGTTCTGCCACTCAACACGCAAAGGCTCCTGAATCCGGCAGAAAGTGGGGAACAGAGTGTTTTAACACTAATTTCCCTCTGCCTACCCTGCTGTGAGCGGAATACAGCGTGAAGCTGATTTTTTTTAAAAAGAATTTCATATAAATTATTTCTGCATTGAATTGAAATATACTTATTTGAGAGATGAAATGTCTCACAACCTGTCTATTATATAGATATTTGTATTGTGCATATAACTTTTTGTCTGGGTCGATTTAGATCGTTGTGATTGTTAAGCTGTCGCGGCCCAGAGACGGACACTGCAATACTCGTGATTATGCCTCACGTGATTATAACAAACATTAACTTCCGGTATTGTGTTCTATCGCATCGCTTAGCAATATTTACACTTCCGTCAGTTTTGCGATAATAAATTATTTTTTATAAAATTGTATTTTATTTTTTGAACCTCAGGAATGGAGGTATGAAGGTATTGATGCCGTAGTGGAGCAAGGGCTCAGCCCATGACTAACACGACGATTGTGGATTCGATTCCCATTCATTATTTTATTTTTATTTCCTCGCTCTAATCACATATGCAGTGTCACGAAAATAAGGGAACAGCATATCTTAAGACTAGTATAAATAACAATAGCATGGTGCTATTTTTTTTTCAGATGTTCCAAATCTTTAATTTTATAATAAATAAAAATCAGCTTCCCGCTGTATCCCGCACATAGCGGGGTAGGCAGAGGGAACCTAGTGGTAAGGCACTCGTACCCCACTTTCTGCCGAATTCTGGAGGCATTTCGTGCCGCGTTTTATATTTAATTTAAATAAATATTTCATCTTCTCGAGTGGGGATCGAACCCACAACCAGTCGGTATTTCAGTCACACTCTACCCCTGCGCCACGACGAAAATCCCTATTAATGCCCTCCGTTACTTTTTCTTGTAAAAATATTCACGTACGCTATTAAAAAAAACATATAGTCATATTTTTTCTGCTATTTTAATATAGTATAGGTACAGATAATTATAATATGAATAAATGAAACAACACTTAAAATTTCCGATTTATTTAAATATCTAAAAAAATAATACAAATCATTCGTAATACTAACGTACAAAATATAATAACTCATCAAGGAATGAATGAATAAATGCATATAATTAAATTTACACATACAATTGGACTTCCCAATAAGATATGACGATATAGGAGAGAGCTTTCTTTATTATATTACTATGACATTCTTGATCATTTCTATTTATTTATATGTGGGATATACCAGGGTAGGTTGAGGAACCCAGTATTAACACACACATTGCGTGTCGAATGGTCGCGTCGCGCTTTTTTCTGTAACCAAAGCCGGGGAAAGGAAAATATTTTTCCCTGAGTGAGAAACGAAATCCGTGCCGTTAACAATTTGACGCCACTGCGCCATAAAGGCCAATTTCTATTCCTTAGAAATTATTTAAAAAATCATGAACAATAAACGAACGCACCCAATTCATACTTAATTTACACAGTATTTATTCAAAACTTTTATTAAAATATTAATAAAATACAATTTATCTCACAAATAACTCTGAAATTAGGCATTTATAAAGTGACTCAAGCTTCAAATTTCTAACCTTCCTAGAAAATTCTTTACGCTTCAACTTATAAAAATGATTCGAGATACGAAAGTGCTACAGAAACAAATGAATTAATACACAAAGTCAAATAAATATTTATAAGTGTCGCTAATGCCATTTTTGGTTCAAAATCTATTCTTTTGTAATACTTGAATATACGATTTTTTATTATTAGTTAATTTATATATATAAAAACATGTTAAATAGTTATTTAAGGACACGTATTCCCAAAAGGATGCAAAGCAGGTGGACTTGATATTTTTTAGACTATTTTGATAATTTAGTAAAAAATTTTGAAAATCCACACCGCGAATAGAACCACAAGCATAATTCTATTTTATATATCATCATTATTATATCAACATAGCACAGTTATTTCGAAACATAAAAAGTTATTTCATAAATCTAATAAAATATTGCAAATAAAAGATGTCAATTTAAAGCATTTTCATGGTCAATCAAAATTTGATACAAAGAGTATTCTTAGAAACTAAATATACATACTTAAAGTAAGCATTGTAAACCTATTCTAGGGATATAAATAAATTTTGGTACAAAATGTTATTAGCTTATATATGGCTAAGTGTGAAACTAAAATCATCTTAAATAGGTGTTTTAGTTAATATTTAAGAAATATATTCAAATTATATTCTTTAAAAATCTATTAAAATTTGATCATAGCGGGACTTAATCCTGCACCTTTTGAAACCCTCTAAACACTGACCCATTCAAGCATTTCATGTCAGAGCGCTTGCATGATTTTGAAAAAGATGCAGATTCCAGTTCTGCTGCATTCAAGTTTTAAATGTTTCCCAACTACATTTTCCTAACAGTATGGGAATAACATTTTAAAAATATTAAAAAATAATATTCAAATTACTTAAATTGTTCAACTTTGAATAATATTTTGTTTAGAAGAAGATGATAAAATTTTCTGATTAAATATTACAACTACAATATAGATTGTTATCTACCTTTTAATAAATATTCTAGTGGCTGGTTACAAGCAGTTACAAGTATTATCTAAGTGTGTTTGAACCTGTTAAAATCTTCGCAAATCAATCATAGCATGGCAGATAGGATATAAAAGTGTACATAGCAAGTTCAGACTTATAGGGGTAATAATCTCAATTGATATATTTCTACCAATAATAATCCGAGGATATTTTGTTTCAAGTATAAAAAAATTACCAAATTTATTACAATTTGGCACACAAAAACACTGTTAAATAAAAAAAATAGTAATAAAAAATTTAAAATATTTCGAATATTTCATAATTCGAAAAATCCCCGTTACAGAATACATAATATAAAAATAATTTTAAAAAAAGCAAAAGTCTACTTCTTCTTACTCTTACCTAACGTAAGCGTATGGTGAGCCTGAGCACTTTGTTGTTTACGACGGTTGAACTCAACAGTGTCATCCTCTATCTTCTTTCTCAATTCTTCCAGACGTTTCTTTTCATCTGTATGATCACGTTTAAGCTTATCAAACTTAGCGTGTAGTTCTTTCTCAGCTTCCTTTAGTTCTGCTTCTTTTTCTTTGACTCTTTGAACAAACATCTGTCTCATTTCATCATCTTTCTGCTGTAGTTCCAGAAGGTGGGCAGTTCTTTTTTGTTCGAAGGTTTGTTGGAATGATACGGGTTTATTGTCTGCGTCAACGTCGGAGAAGCCCATCTGTGCAAGTCGTTTCCTTCTGTATAATTCGTAATGTTTTGCGTGCGTCTTCTCGCGCATGTCCTCCATGTTAGTGCGTATTAGCATCTCGCGGAGTTTCACGAAATCGCAGTGGGACTCGTTTTCAACTGTAAATACAAAGCTATATTTTAGAGTTATTTTAAAGTTATTTTAGAGTTATTTTAGAGTTATTTTAAAGTTATTTTAGAGTGCAATTTAATGGGGCAGAGGTAATCTAGTGTAAAGACATTTCGTTTCCCACGCACCTCCCTATTATAGAGACATTGCGTGTAGAGCAAGCTTGTTTGAGTGTTGTCGTGTTGGCAAAGGTCAAGGCCGCGCTTTATTGTCTTACCACAAGCAAGGAAATGGTAACAATTTATTATTCCAATCATTAATCAGTTCTAGTAAGCATCAATATCAAATTAACTCTGTTAAGGAAAAACGCGGATCACCACTTAAAATACAATATCTGAAATTCGGGCTCAAACCGACGACCGACGACCGACAGATTAGGATATGCTATACGAAATACAAAAACTAAAGTTTAAAAAAGTCCAAAAATCACAAAAATCTGCTAACCCTGCACAGTGCCCCACGGATACTGTCTAGCTCGGACAGTCTTATTGCCAATTTTGACAAAATCCGTACTGCCGACCACCGCGAATGGAATGTGCGTGTTCATGCCAGAGTTCACTTCGGAGACGGACTCGTCGTCGACGGGGAACTGGTAGATCTCCACACCGTTGGCAGATAGCTCTTGCATTATTTTAGACTGGAATAGAAAAAAATATAGATTATTATTACCATACATTGACCACAAAGTCTTGAGGCCATTGTCTTGAGTTCCATTTTAATTTCTCGGTCTGGTCATCGCTATCGGATGTCTAGAAGACACTATAAAATGACCTATTCATCTCTATTCAAATCAAAAAGGCTATGTAAATGCTCATAAAATTTACCTTGAATTTTTGCAACTCAGTCTTAGAAATAGTATCAGCTTTAGCGATGATAGGGATGATGTTCACTTTAGTGTCCAACTTCTTCATGCATACCAGATCGATGGACTTCAGGCCATGTCCTGAAATTATAAAAAAATATATCAAAATATAGGTAAGCATTATGGAATGTATTTTTCTTTTTTGTCTTATTTTATTAATCATTTGTTTTCTAACCAGACATCTTGTTATTTTTTTTTCTTATTTAGGATTTATTCCCACAACCATAGCATTGAGTGAATTATTCATTGGTTCATTGGTTTCAACAATCAGACAAAAAATAAAATTATAGTAAGCAATTATGTAATTTGAGTAATATATTTCATAATCATAATAAATCTTATTTGGGACTCGATTATAGCTACAAAGAATTTTTAGAAATTGAGATTATTTTTAAATAAAGGAAGATTAAATAATAATTATTATTTTAATTTATATAACTAATTTTTCAAGTGAAATATAGATGTAAACTTAATATAAAATATTGCAAATGTTATGTAATATAGTGTATGTAATGGTGTATCTTTTAGTTGTGTAAAATATTGATTGGTTTGTAATTGACATCTCCAATAAAAGATAATTATAATTATTTTAAATATTTTTTCCTAATTGAAATGTAAACCAATAAGTAACACGTGCAGGTAGATTCAGTGTAGTTTAATTACATTAAAGTATTCAATATTGATCGCATTATAGTCTTGTAAGAACAACGCATGTTTAAGCCATACAAATGATTATGCAAAAGTTTTTATGCAGAAAATGCAAACGTGGCGCTCTCAAAGGCACGTCAAACGACAGCAGCCTCGCGTAAACCAAGCCAGCAATGAGAATGAGATTAGCTAAGTTTTTACAATGTATTTCACAAATGGTGAAACGATTTTAGAGAGAGTGACATAAGTAAGCAATTAATCATTTTTATTCATGTTTTTATTAAAGTAAAACTAAAATGAATTATGATTGAGATTTAATTTTTTTTCATTAAAGGCCTGACTCTCACTGTACTTTTGATCCATTTCAAGGATACGAAACGTAAAAGATAGTCATTTAGTTCTATAGTAAATTAAAACTATTTAGAAATACAATGAAACAATAGATTTAAATTAAAATAAGCGTATTAGATAAATCAAAGTCACAGGATAAAATTAATAAATTTGCTACGGATGTTTAACATCCTGCGTCATATAACACAAACAGTTAGTACCTCCTGTATAGACACATTATTGGTTGCAATTTGCGTACGAAAATATTTCATCTACTATAGATAAAAACGATACCGAAAATATTATTAGAATAAGTTTTAAATCGTAGGAATGAGTTATAGGGACTATAAAAGTATGGAATCATTTTCAACATCCTTAAGTAAATCATAAATGTTGTATAATGTAATTCGCTATGTAAGTATATTAATATTTAATATAGTAAAGTGGACGAGTTGGTTTGGTTGATAGTATTTTTTTTCAAGGAAGGCTTTAATATAAATATATAACGATAGATAACATCGCGTTAAAGGAATCAATGTACTTTGTGTAATTGAATGTAGTTATTTCAATTTGACTATGCAAGCAGAGCCCAAGACAGAAACTACACTGCAATAAAATGTTTTAATAAGTATCCGTCAGTCCGTGTATAGGTGATATAACGTCAGACGTTGGCTGTGGGCAGATAACGTTTGCTAGTGTATCATTATTATTTAAACACTCTTATAAATAAGTAAATAACATAAACAATAAATGATTAGAAAGTAATAATTACATTCCCGGCACTATCTCTTCATTATCGTTACTTAAATAATAACCACTGGCAGTGTGAATAAGGAGCGCTCCACATTGCGAAGTAAAAGTATGATACACCGTTATTGAACAATCGTAAAGTTGGCTACACGCGTTGAAACGTCATTATTTATGAGTATACGGATTTAGCTTCATAGCTAAAGTGCACTTCAACTGCTAAAGCTATAATTACGTCAAGATGCATAATATTTTTTTTCTAGCTTCTTGCTTTGTCCAGAATATAGCAAGGTAGGCAAATAGAATGTATCGTATATTTAATTCATCCATTATAGACAAAGATCTGTTTTTTTATAAGTGCCAATGTATGTTTTTGGAAATATTTTTTTAAATTAACATAAGTTATAACTAGATTTACTTTTTTTTTTACTTATACGATCAAAACTCCCTACTAAAGTACCTACTAGCTACATACTTTTTTTAGCTTTCCGCAATCCCGGGAATGCATAAATGATGTCTTTAAAATGATAATGTTATTATATCAAGAAAGTAAAATAAATAATTGTGTAGTTTAAGCGGGCGAAGAGCCGCGAGCG
>DWNA01001621.1:0-14066 GCA_018249835.1 Heliconius besckei | reverse complement strand
ATATTTTCATGCTTAAGAAGACGTAGGCAATTGATGATATCAATATCTGACGCGCTCGAGTATGTCCATGGAACAGTTTTTTTTTACATTTTTAAAAATCTATAGCCCCTCAACCCACCGGTCAAACAAGGTGTTATCATCTAAGCTTCACAACCCAATAGGTCTCAATGACGTTCGAGTGACTCCACAGTTTGCTGCTTCGCCTCCCTAACTATCATGGTTTAAATTGTAGAGGGAATGTAGTACTAAGATATTCATTTCTCCATTTACTGCCCAAACTTGATACATAGTATGTCGAGCACCACCATTGGACCTCAAGGCCAAACTTTTTCCACAAGAGTAGGAAAAAGTAAATAATTTAAAATATTTTATTAATTTGTAAATACTCTTGTAAGTGAGGATCAAACTCACAATGTGTGTCTTAAGCAGTAACATGAAAAAGATAATTGATATTAACATTCAACACTTACTGGCGTCCGTATATAAGCATGTGGATCTGGTAATGGAGGCAAGTGGAATGGTATATGTGGTGCAGGCTTAGCTTTAGAACCTGCAGAAAGCATAGCTGGTGTACGCGGTACTTGTGCTTGTTGTGGGGCCTGAATGACGTGCCGATTTGGTCTAGCCGCATATTGTTCTAGACCTTGTAGACTTATACCTAATTGGGGAATGATATAGAAGTAAATTTGAATGATACAATATATATTTTTTTAAAGAATTTTAGTTAAGACATCCTATCCCTACTTTCTGCCCAGTATATCATTCATTCATAACAGAAATCACATTAACTCTGATTACATAAAGTGGGTAAATCTAGTAACTCAACACTGCACTATTGTACAAGAGAGTTATTAAAAATAATTCATTACCCCAAGTGGGGACCAAGACAACAACAATTGTCAACAACAACAGTTGTCACTTTACGCTATTATGGTCTCAATTATTACAATAAATAGAAATATTCTAATATAAAATGAAATCTATCAATGACCTTAACATATTAGAAAATTTTAATTGATGACTATCTGTACATGGAAGATTAATATGAGAAAATCTATTATCGGGGGCATTCATCAATGCAATAAAACATTTTTTTTTATTTTGGTCAGTTTGTCTGATTTTGTTACAATACAATATTAACTATTGTATTATAAATACCCTTAACATTTAGTGTTTCTTTTATTTAAATGGCTTTATAAATAAAAACGTTAAGTATTTGGTTGGCTAAAATTTTAGGTTTCAATGTATGGATATTGTTTTTAAAATAATAATGCCATTAGAACACAAAAGTAAATCAACTTAGTAAATAATTGTGTAGTTCTAGCGGGCGAAGCGCGAGCAGGTCGATAAAAACCAATAATATTAAAAGAGACAAAGAAGTAGAAATTGCTTTAAGCATGCATGATTTTCAATTTATAGTTAAGTACATAAAAATAAATTGCTAAGCTTACCCATATTCACTAAAGCCATTGAAACATCTCCAAGAACTGGTTCAACACGTCCAGATAATTCACAGAACCCTTTTGCAGAGTTCCCAACTTCAGTTAAAACTACAAGAAAAAGAATTGTTATGATTAACATTTAACATTAATTCCCACATTCCCAACTAATATTAGTTTGATTAATTATTTACTTACAGCATTGTAATATTTCTGTGAGAGTTTCTAATGACATTTTATCAGTGGCATCAAATCCAGTCTCTAAAAGTACTGTTGAAACTGCTATATTTAATATTCGTCGTCTTGCATCACAAGAAAAATCAACCTTTTCAGTACTTTCCGACATATCTGAATTTAAGGATAAGAAGTAGGTTTATAAATTAAAAAGCAATGAGGCTCAATCAATATAACTATTTAAAAATAAATCGAATTGTAAATATTACAAAATAAGCACTTTAAGTTTAACTTTACTATGAATGCGAATGACACTTAATTGTTTAGTGTTGAATTATTGACAGTTTAGAATTGACATCTCACAGGGATATAACTAGTGAGCACAGATTATAAATAAATAAATAAATGTTTATTTTATTTGCAGAATAAAATTCCAATTAGTATCAATTTATTAAAATTTACACACCATATCACGTTATATCTTAAAAAATAAAATAATTAACATACACGATGACATGCAGTGCCAGTGGTAAGCCTTTTATCTAGTGGGCCGGCGATCTGATCAAGATTGCAGAAAGCTGTTGGATGCAGGCAGCACAGGGCCGTTCGGTATGGTTCGGTGTGACCTATGTCCAAAAGTGGGGGCCGAAAGTATAATATGATGAAGCATAATAAGATATTCGATAAAAATTATGATTAATAGATTAATACAATACTGAAAATAATAAAAAGAAGATTAATATCGAAGTCCGTCGTGGCGCTAGCGTGCAATTGTAATCGCGGGAGACATTTTACATTTTCTTTTCTGAGCTCTTACAAGATTCAGCACGAAACCGAATTATACTATATATTTACTTGATTCATTGATTTGAATTGATCAATTATACTTTTTATTGTATTTGGAATTTGAATTCTTGATATATGGCGTTTTGAGCGTACTAGTTGAGCACAATTCCTTTCGCCAATGTCACGTTGTATGGAAAACACACGAAGGAAATTGACCGGTAATAAAAAAGATAAATATACACAATTATAGAATACATGTAAAAAAAAGAGATCCAGTGTAAGTACATATTTGAAAATCGGAAATATTTTTTTTTAGAGTGCAAAAAAAAAAGTGGTATGGTATGGTTCTTTAAATCTGGCGTTCCGAGCGTGCCAGTTGAGCACATATCACTTCGCCAATGTCACGTTGTATAAAAAAAAGGAAAATGTCATTCAAATCTGTCTGTCAGATGTCATATAACATTTTAATTACGTCTACGTAGTGTCTAGTAAAAGTGTTATACTTCTTGTTATTTCTAACCAATATATAAGAAAAACAAGATTTTTTATAATAGTATAGAGCACTGTGTTAAGTTAATATTGGTAATTTTAGTTTATAATATAATAATTTTAGAATTCGCAATTGGTAAGCTTGACTGAATGATTTCTAAATGTTACAGTTAAATTTGCTCTTTTTAATAGCAATAACTTAATATAAGGCATTTCTAGGTGTTCCTGATTTGGCAAAGACTAAGAAACATCACAAGAAAATGGTGAGATTGTACTCATTATCAGTCCTTTATAAGGGCGTAAATAACGCTACTGTTTTAAAGGCATCATACGACCTACAAAGCTTTAGCTTTTTTCAAAAAGCTTCCGTACAGGAATTTATGACTTTCGTTAGTAAGACAATGGTGGAAAGAACACAACCAGCATCAAGACAATCAGTCAAAGAAGGGGAATATATGCTACAAGTTTATGTAAGAGCTGACAATCTAGCAGGTGTTTTGATTTCTGACCATGAATATCCTAACAGAGTGGCACATACTCTGATTACAAAATTTTTGGATGAATTTGCTGCAAAAATACCTCCCAATAATTGGCCTACATCAGATGAATCTTCTATAGACTTTCCAGTTTTACCTCAATATTTAGCAAAGTATCAAAATCCTAAGGAAGCAGATTCATTAACAAAGATACAAAATGACTTGGATGAAACAAAAATTATTTTACATGACACTATAAAAGCAGTATTAGATAGAGGTGAAAAACTTGATGATTTGGTGGCAAAATCTGACAGCCTCTCCATGCATAGTAAAGCTTTTTATAAGACTGCTCGCAAAACAAATAGCTGTTGCAATTTTTAAACATAAACTTGGCCATAGGAGTATTGTATGTTGACATTTTCATATATTGAATTTGGATATATTATTAATCAAAGTTGTTCAAAGTGTTATAAGCGTTTGCTGTGTAAAGTATTAATGTTGGAAATGTATTCTGAATTTTATATAGTATAGCATGTGTTATGATGTTTGGGAAAATAGACACAAGTCAATATTACTTCCATTTCCTATTTCATTAGAAATTTATAGTAATATTGCTCTGTTAATAATAAGTAACACAAAATCATAAATAAATGAAGCTCATTTGTAATAAAAAAATTGTTAAATCTATAACAATGACAAATAGCAAAAAAACTATAGCACTCAACTGTTCTGGCAGGAGGGTAGATGTCCAAATATATTCTATGATTGATATATGATGTCCAAAATTATTCTATATATTCTATGAACAGGTGTCTGTAAGCTTCTGAAACATCATTACATATTGTGCATGTTACAAGTGTCTATAGTATCATGTAATGTGTGATACCTCGAGGAGTTAGCATATATTGTTCTTAGTAATACTAGTTTATACTTACTGATAAGCAAATAGCATAGATAAAATTTGGGTTAAAGAAAGTCGAAACAGCATAAGGGACATTTAATGCAATGATTGGAGTATGTAGTGGTAATTTTTTTTACTTTTAATTTAAATTTGTTAATTAATTATTAAAAATGAGGTTAATTAAAGATGTGGTGGTGGAGTGGCACAGCATCTGACAATGCACATTTATGAGTTTGATTGCCACTTGAATAATGAATTATTTTCATATCCTGGCTCTGGAGCAAGACAAAGTGTGGTATTGAATTCAACTACTGAACATGCATTGTCTCAATAATTGACCAGAGCATGGGGAAGGGAGTGTCTTAAATTATTATAAAACTTTATTTTCGTTTTATCTGTGAAGAATGTGATTCTGTACACATTTTCAGTATATTTTCATTAGCTTCTCAATGTATCCTGCACACAGCATGGTAGGCTAGTGTTAAGACACTATTGCTTATTCTCCCCCTAATTCTGGAGATATTGTGTGATGAGTAGTGGAACCCCATGCTGTGCCTTGACTTGACATCAGTGCAAAGCCACCATCTGTTGCGTTCAAAGTTACATGCTTGTGCCCCTGTGCTACAACTGGCCTCAATTCTAAATAAATTTGTCATAAAATCCTCTTATTAAGGTAAGAGAATATTAAAATTCAGATAGCTTTTATAATATTTTGAATAGTAAATATTTTGAGTAGTAAATATTGTATTAAATTAGAGTACAGTAGACTTTTGCTATGTTCATACAAGATAAAAAAATATTATTATGCATTCAAAAGTTATTTGTAAAATATTATCATTCCAATTTTATTTAATAAATGCTTCCAAGTCAAATCTGACATAATTGTAGAATGTTTTGATCTGTGTTACATATAAACTTTGAATAAAATAACAATACCGTTCTTTTAGCCAATGTTTTATAAATGATAATTTTACAAGTTGTTTAAAATATTAAAATTAGCAAATTATAATTTTTAAAACTTTAAAGTGACACTATGAGTGTTGTAATGGTATTAAAACGGTAAATTAGCCTTATTAAGTTATATACCGTATTTATTGGTACAAATAATGTTATTAAAATAAAACTGTGACAACTTGTAAAAGTAATATACTCATAGATTAAAAAATATATTTGTAAGGGATTTTGCAAATAATTAAAATTGTATAATTACTTATTTCACTTTGACATCATTCTTGAATCAGGTTTTTTAAAAGTATATGTATAATTATAATGATTAAATGTTTCATATTACATTTTCATAAAATTAGATGTTCGTTTTTTTATTACGATTTTTTATTACATTTTATGATCTGGGTAGTCTGTTACCATTTTTAAAAGATTTTATTAACTTTTTCTTTATATATTTAAAATCTTTCTCAATAATTATAAACCATTTAATACATAGAGGTCATTCGTAGCGCAGGGGTACAGAGCGTGAATGTAAACACTGCTGTTTGTGGGTTCGATCCCCACACTTACAGGAAATTAAGTATTTGATTGAATTGGTTTAGGAGCTTATTTAGCCAAATAAATTGAGTGACAAAGGTTTATAGATAGATGCTTTATGCCTTCAGGATAGTTTTTATTCAGATTAATCTGCAATAGGCATCCAAGATAATCGTAGATACTATTTATATAAAAGGCATAATAACAATGTCATTCATTTTTTGTTTTCTACAGAAATAAAAGAAAATATATGTAATATCTCAATATTGATGATTATTTGTATATATTTATATAACGTCAAATAAATATAAGTTTATATCATCACAAATTGTATATATTTTTTAAACAAAGCCTTTGTTTAATTATTACTCTTACGTAACATTGAACTAATAATGTTTATAGCTTAAGACAAAGGGGAGTAACAATTTTATTTCGTTTTTGATCAGATAACTTATATAACTATGAAATTACTTATCTTAGTGACATTTTAATTGTAAAACGCATTTACTTGTAAAAGAAGGCTAATTAAATACATTAATGTATAAACAATTTCTTTTATAGTATATTAGTTTATTAGTATATTAGTCTGTAATTTGTGTTAGTAAATTGTTTCCAAAACGTGAAAATAAATATTTATTATATTAATTACACAATAGGCCCTTGCACAAGTTGTATTCATATAAAATAATGCTATACTTGTTGTTCATCAATGTAGAATGGCTAGATGTATAGTATCTATAGTTAACATACAATGATAGTAAAATTAAGTTGAATTTGTAAACTGACTGTAAACTTTATAGTTATAAAATATATAGTTCTTTTCATACTTTAATTCTTTTAATGATATTGTTTGTGATTTTTTAATTAAGGAAGAAAATTATATGAAGACCCATATGATATTTTTTTTATCACAGACAATATAAATAACAGTTAACAGTTATTATTCAGAAATAGAAATGATTGTTTTCTGCCAGTTATTTGTTGTATGGTGGATTTTTTAGATTCACGCTGTATCTTGTACACAAGAGGGTAGGCAGAGGGAAAAAACTCCGTTCCCTACTTTCCACTAAATTCTGGAGGTATCGCATGTTGAGTGGGGAACTTAACGACGTGCGTTGCCCAGTTTGTTACCAGAGCGACGAAATTAAAATATAGGCGGTAAAAACAAGCTTTGTTGTTTGTGTTGTCAAATCGGGGCAAATAATATTAAAATAATTTAAATAAAAATATTTTTCTTAATGGAGTTCGAATATATATATAACCTTCACGCGTAGTGATATTTCAAATAAAACACAAAGTGAAATAAAAATACATATATTACTTTTACATCAATATTAAATTACAGCCAACGTAACTATGTAGGTTACAATAATAAAAATATACCTATATAATTTCCATTGAAACAAATAAATAATAAAAACAAGGTATTCTTCTTATTAGTAAACCTAAATCTAAAAATTATCATTGACTATAAGAAGTTTACAACTGTGGAATCCAGGTAACATTCTTTTAAACATTCCATCTATAAGTGAGGGGACATCACTCATAGTAATAGCTCTATTATGGAATTTACTTTTTTTATTCTACAATTAGTAAGAGTCGAATGTTCGAGAAGTGTGTGCCGAACTTGTACTTTTATCGGATTTTTTTGCAATTTTCATTTAGTTAATTTTCAAACCAAAACTTGTAATAATTTTTCCTTTTATATAAGCCCTTATTGTCCATTTTTTAGGTTGCAGGCGAAGTTCACTCTTATATATTATGTATTTACTAAGTAGTTGAGTCGCACACACTTCACTCACGTTCGTAATAACCTAAATAAAAGAGAGTGGTATTACATTAATATTGAATAATAGATTTTTTGCGGTTATTTTTTTGGCATCAAGCAAAGAATTAGAAGTAAGATTTAAGCTTTGGAATAGGCGCCAGTGAGTTTTTCAGATCGGTACTACAAAAAATAACAAATACAGAAAAAGTTACATAATTTTGCGTTTATGTAAACAATAATTTGATTTTGGTCCTAAATTTTATAAAACTGATACAAAAAAGAAAGTTTTATGACAGTATAACCGTGTGACACAATTAATAATCTCACTGGACAAGTAAAAGTAATTAAGACTAAAGAAATATATATATACAACAAATTATCAAATAATTTATTGAATGAAAGACAACAACGTAAACGATAAGATAATGTATCTTAAGAAACGGAAAAAAGCAAGTAGGTATATATGTACTCGTATGCACGAATCGAAAGAACGTGTGTAAAATTGTAAATGCCCTTCACACTATCACCCCAGAGGGAACAATAATGCTAAATACTTTCTATATTTCGCACTACAAGTATGGACATAATACATGTAAATACAAAGCAAATTTTTTATACAGACTTTTGAATTCCACGTTCTAATTGAAAGAAAAATTGCATTTCAGAGACACACCCTAATGATAAGAGATTTCATTAAGTTTATTTATAATAATAGTACAATATATCTCTTTTCGTCAGACACACTTTTTGTTTATATCTATTCTCTAATATTATATATAATATGTTACAATGTTCCCATATGTTTTTTTTTATAAATGTAAAATATTTTCAGTGGTTCCTTTTTATAATTGGTTTTCTGTTAATGTGCGTTTCGCTTTTGCATCATCAGTCTTTATCATTAATGTCGAATATGGGAAGCATTTTTTGTTCTGATTACAAATACATTTGATATTTAGATTAATTCAAATATATAATGGGGTGCTTAAAAATCCTTTAAAATTTTCCAAATAGGTTCTAGTAATAATTAATTTGTATACGGAAACAACGCAATTAAAATTACTTATATCATTTGTTCGTGGCTTTAAACATAAATCTCTAAAAAGACTGATGTATAAACACTATTTGTGATGTAAGCTAGGATGGGAAAATAAACAAAACAAACTTTTGTTTATTGTAAACGGTATATTATTTATAAGTTAGTATTTTTAATTCTATGTCTCAAGAAATGGTCACCGAATACATTTACTTAAATTTTCAAGTTGATATCTTAAGTCTCTTATTTAAGATGTTCGTTAAATAAAGAAGCAATACACAAAATAATTAACAAAAAACGCCTTATTTGCATTGTATTTAATGTATTAAATAATAATTTATTATAGACTCTACGTAGACAACAATGTAACAGTAAATTAAAAAAAATATATTTAAATCGTATAAATGCCTTTTCCGATTAGCCGAACAAAATTTAATGTTAGACCGAAACACCCCAGACGCAGTCACGCGACACCGAGAGAGAGAGAACACTTCATATTTATAAACGTCCCTTCAACTAACGCCAAACATTTGTTCTTGGCCAGTCGCACCACACGTGTTATAAAATTGTAGGATTTTTCATAATTTCCTTTTCTTCTTGCACAAAAACGACAATTTAATGAAATACTCACAAATTGTTTTATATTCCCGTAAAAAACGTTCGACAGATGTGCAAGTTCGTCCCTAGCCAATTTTATCCAAATCAATATATTTTATAAATATAAAAATATGTAAGGGACGTTCGTAAATACAGTCGAAGTCAGCTACCACTCACACGCACTACAGAAGTGAGAACGCGAGTCTTCAATCCCGAAGCAAAAATAAACATATAGCTATTCACAATTATGCATCCTTACATCTACTTATATTTTATAAAAAGGCATCCATTGTCAAAAACTTCCTCATGATAATTACGCAAATAAATTGAATATACACGAAAAACTACGGTACACAAGCAAAATAACATCCGATCGGCGTACGAAGGAAATGGCCACACACACTACTGGAATCGGGCTTTGTACTAATATAGGGGGGTCACTACGATGAAGTATCAGTTCTTATCCAAGCTTTGGTGTTCCGTACGCGCCCGCTTTAATAAATCCCAACATGAGCTGGTCGTGTTTCATTTGTTGGGGACTTGTATCTTCTTGGACCTGAAGTCGTATATCTTCCGGCAGAACAGCACGAGCTCAGGAGACACTGTGGGTGGTAGCTTGGTGTCGTTGGGCGCGAGCGCGGCGGGCACGTCTCCGGCCGGAAGCGCGGGCACTATTGAGGGCGCTATCGTTATACCCTCCTCTATGGCTTTTAGCCGCTTTTTATATCTGAAACAATTAACGTTTGTTTTTTTAAGCTTGTTTCGATGATTGTTAGTTAGGAAGTGAATCGTGATCTAGATTAGATTTATTTGTTTACTAAAATCAAAAAGATTATGGTCTTAAGTTTATCTTTGATAATTATAAAATAATTGTGTGTTTACTTTATTTAATTACATGCAGTAGTAGTTTTTATTATGTTTAATAGAATTCTTAATCTGTTGACCGAATTATTCTGATGGTAAAGTAAATTTGCATATAATTTAAATCTTGCCAAAACTTGAGCCTAACTATCCGTTTACTGAACAAGTATAAGTAAGAAGCACCTACCTGCAGTACTCGTTGAAGGTGAGCACGTAGCACTTATCCTCGATGCAGGCCACGGAGTTGGCGTCGCGGTGGCGTGACGCGAACACCTCGTCGGGCGCGTCCGCCGCCTGCCGCCCCAGCTCAGTGTGCTCCGGCCGGTAGTACCACACCAGGGATACCATCATTTCCCCTGAAATATGTATAGAATAAATATATAAATTATACATATTGATAATATTATAATATGAAACACAAGTATTGATAATATTTTATTGTTGGCATATTACTCTTTAGGCTTTATGAAAAGATAACAACAGAGATAAAACTTCATAAGAGGTATAGATAAAGTGACTCATTAATCGTAGCTTAAAATAGTGGTTACCAACTGTAGTTGCATAAGCTGTAACTTTCTTTAGTCGCTCAACAAGCAATATCTCAAATGGAAAATAGACAATAGACAATAGACAGAATTCATTGTAAGTGTAACTGTACTCGTAAATTTTACCGGTATATGTAGTATTTTACCTACCGGTAAAATATCCAACTTAAAGGAATATATCTGTATCTACATAGTCACATTAATATAATATTAATATAAGTCTAAAGCAATATCCTAATGAAAAGATAAACGTATTATCTGACAATACCACCACAGACAACGTATCTTTAGTGTAAGAAACATAACAAAAAATATTACGAAACTATGGTTACTATCATTTAAAA
This sequence comes from Heliconius besckei, assembly GCA_018249835.1. Taxonomy (NCBI): domain Eukaryota; kingdom Metazoa; phylum Arthropoda; class Insecta; order Lepidoptera; family Nymphalidae; genus Heliconius; species Heliconius besckei. The sequence goes on along the minus strand of DWNA01001621.1, from coordinate 3,168 downwards.
AGCATTACCGTCATCCGGGTTCTCCCACAAGCTGGCGATGCGCGCCACGAAGGGCTGCGCGCGCGCCTGCGACGCTCGCAACAGCACGCAGTCGCCGCGCGCCACGCGGTCGCCGCTCGCGTGCGACATGCGCGGCCAGCAGCGCGCCGTGCGGTCTAGACGCGAGTCGTTCTGGAAATAAATGTTGACGTTATTGTTAGTCGACGCAGTGAGCCGTTGTTGTGGGCTCCATTGACAGTATTCCAAGACAATACGCGGCGATGAGTTTCGCCACTCAACTTACAATGTCTCTAGCTATATGCGGGATAAAGACTGAAGTAATTATGGTTATAATAGTTATACATTAAGTTATAATTGTTAATGATAATTTATCTATAAATATACAGGAGATTTTACAGGCATATAGCCGGCTATTCAATGACAGCTCGTTTGAATACGAAATACAGCCTGTTGAATGGCGTAATCCATTACCGCGCGTCTTCGCAAGACATAAAAATAATTTCTTCTTCAGTTTGATGGAATCTACGATTCACAGTTTATGTTATTTGTTATTAAAATGCCACGTCGAAACGTTTATGTTTATTTCGAAATGTATTAAAATACGATAATAAACTACATACAAACATTAATAAAGATGATTGAGGTAGAATATTCACTTACATTGAGGTACACCTTGGAGAGGTAGTGGTCGCCGTCCCACGTCCATCCATTGCTCCACCGCGGCGGCGCCTTTAGTTGAACATCAGGAGGTGCCAGAGGTGTGGTAGGTATTCGTCGTATTCGTCGTCCGCCACTTCGTCTTCTCTTAGTTTTCCTTACGTTTAGCACTGGCGATGCACACGCATCTTCGACAACTAGCGACGCCTCGTCTGTCTTTATTACCGTCTTTTTAGATACTAGCAACTTTACAACTTTATCAGCTTTGCTTTTTTCACTACTCGTCTTTTCACTTGTCAATTTACATCGCTTCGTGGTAATTACTTCTTTGTTTTTATCTTGGTCGTCGAGATCTTTTATGTCATCTTTATCCGTACTTTCAATCTCTAAAGACGTTGTATTTTGCTTCTTCGAAGCCAGTAACTTAACCAATTTTTCAACATTTTTACTTTTGAATTCCCCGTTTACTTTTTCTGTAGTTGCCTTGCATCTTTTAGTTACGGATTTTTCTAAAGCACTATCGGTTATTGTCTCACCAATGAAAGCATTTCTTGTTAGTTTACATTCCTCTAAATCTAAACTTTTCTCTATTTTGTCATGAGATTCATTGGTAATGTCATTTTTCTCTTTTTCAGAAGATGTTTCCAAAGTACTTACCTGAATTATTGATTTCGTACATTTTGATGTTCTCACAGGTTTCAAATTATCGACCTCAGTTTTATTCTGCAGTAAGCTCATTATACTATCTTTAATTTCAAATTTTTCATCAATATCAAGTTTCTTTCTATCTTTTTCAGAACACAGTGGAATAAGTTTTTCATTTTTAGTCACACTTTTAAGCAGAGTTGCATGATTTGTGTCCTCTTTAATATTTAAAGTTTCGGTGGGTGTTGGTAATACTGATTTTATACTGTGTGTGACCTTCGAATCTATTTTGTCTATTTTACAAGCGTTTTTATATGCTAGCTTTTTTCCTATTAGTTGGCTGACAGCTGCTATGGTTTTTGGTCTGACCCCATTTACAGGAACATTATTTTCTACAATATTATTATTTATATTTAATGTTTTCTTTATTTGTGAAACATTTTCATTTGGCGAAAGGAATAATTCAGCAGGATTTAATTTCGTATCTGATACGTATCCTTTAGCATCTGGCCTGTCTATACTATTTTTCTTTAAAAGATTGTCTAGTAAAAGAGCACTTTTAGTCTTGGGTTTCAGACAAGGGTCATCGGATATAGCCGCTATGTTATTATGACGTGGGTCTTCATTATTTACAGGTTCGATTAGAGCTTTCTTTGCTTTTGGCTCACTAAGAGCAGTATCAGATTTCCTCTTATGTGCTTTTTTGTCACCAGATGAAGTTTTCGGTGTCTTTTTGGAGCTATTTGTTTTCTTTTTTGATTCTTTTGTAACTGTTTCTACTCGCGGAGCGTGTGTGTGTTCGCCTGATACTTTTCGTCGTTTTTGCAATTTTACGTGCTCTCCGATACCATTTGTTTTACAACTCTCTTCTAACTGCACATCTTTCATTTCAATCTCTAATTTAGGTTTTGAATATCTCCGCTTAACTGCTTTCGCGGACTCTGTTGCATCTACTGCTTCTGTTAATGCTGTTGTACAATTGTGTTCCCTTAGTGCTTGTGTATCTGGTTTTCTTGCTGTTGCGTATGTGGGCCCTTCATTTTCTTTTTTGACGTCAACTAAGGGTGTTGATCTTTCGTCAGACGAAGAGAGATCTATGGGAGCGCACACAGGCGGTGATATTGCCAGCACATCATCATCTGTATCGTTAATGACCACTGGTTGTTGAGGTGATAAGAGAAGGCCAGTGTCATCGCCTGCCAGAGATCGCCTGGCCATGGCTTTGCCGAGTCTTGCTCGTCTTTGAGGTGGTTGAGGGGCGCACGCTCCTCTGGCTGGGGAAGGGGGACCTACAGCTTCAGGTCCGGGGATGTCAGCGTTCATACGAATATTGTCTCTGACATCGAATATTTCACGCTTTGGAGATGCACCGCCGATGGTGGGCAGCGGACACGGGTGGGGGGCGTCGGCTGCTGTCGGCGGCTCGGGTGGTTCAGGCTCGAGTGGTGGATCCTGTAATGGGAAATATTGTGTATCGGTATTGATGGACTTACTGGAAAATAATAGTATATGAAAAGAGTAGAAATTAAAAAATTAAATTCTGCATATAGCGGGTTAGGCAAAGGGAACATGGTTTTAAGACACTTCGTTCTCCAATTTCTGCCAAATTCTGTAGGCATTGCGTGTTGATGGGCGGCACTCAACGCTGCGCTTTGCCTTGACACTAGAACGAAGAAACGAAAATATTCAACATTTCATTTCCTCGAGTGGGAATCTAACCCACAGCCAGTCCTGTTTACGGTCTATGTTATTGTAATGTCTATTACACATTAATCAGCATCCGTGCCTTTCGGCCGGAGGTTTTTTGATTTAGTTATATAATACGAGCCTAATATTTTAAGAGTATTTCTGAGATAGTAACTTAGG
>DWNA01001620.1:0-14073 GCA_018249835.1 Heliconius besckei | reverse complement strand
AAAAATTTAGGCAAACTTTGGGTACTTTTTCTAATATTAAGAATTTCCTTTAGTTACTTTTACTTCTTTTGTTTGTTCTTTTTGGTTACTCAGATATTTTTTCTAATAATAAATCTCCACTTATTATACTTTTTCAACTTATTTTAATTATTTAGGCTTATATTTTCTTACAAATTCTATTGAAAACCGAAAATAATTTCATAAATAATCGTATAGTTCTAGCGGGCGTAGCCGCGAACGGGCCCACTAGTACTGTAATCTAATCTAATAAAATTTAATTCTATATATATATATATATAAAATAATATTTTTTGTAATAAAATCAATAATAATAATTGAAACCTCATAATTTTTTGGCAGAACAATGCGAGCATTGAAACAGGCTGTAACATTCCCTGCGTGAGGATACCACACGAGTAGCGAGGCATGTCATAGCGCGGCTTCCGCGGGGAGCGCCGCCATTGTCCGCGGGGCGACGTGCGTGACTGTCATAAGCTTTCAATCATTTTATAGGTTTAAAAAACCATAAACATGTGAATATTGTTGTGTTGATAATTTGTTTTTAATATTATACGTTATCTATAATCAAAATATTCATTTTACAGTAATCTGTGGCTATTATATAGTATGTTTTTGTCTATGCATAATTGAATGTATCAAGCGGAAGTCATAGTTTTTAGGATTCCGTATGTCAAAATAAAAAACAAACCAACGAACAACTAAAAGAACACATTTTTTTCCGTTTGTCTGTATGTTCTTTATCCGTCAAGATTTTTTCAAGACAGTTTGGTGACATCAATTAATCTTAAGCTGAAATTTATAAAAATCAAATATCCAGGTCTAAGAAGCCAATTGGAGCATAGAAATTAAAACTCTAAAAATAGATCTTCTAAGTCAATACAATCTAAAGATACTAGCGTTTATATTGTATTCATATTTTTTTATAAAATTTGCCGGGTAATTAAAACTTATAGGGTTATATAAAATTTGATAAGAAGTGTGAACAAGAAGTGATAATTTATACAATACAATACAAATAGAGGAAAAACTTACTTCATGTCATACAAAATTAGTGCATAGGGCCGGGCCGTATTTGAGTTTATCAATTTCTATACGTCACGTTCCCAATTACCATCATGAAATTGGTTCGGAACCTACGGTGGACGAGACCGAACGCGCTTGGCTTATTTAAAAAAAAAATAACAAACATTTTACGACCGGCGTCTCCGCAGTGTGTTTGGCCCCATCGCTGCGAGGCTTCCCGGCAACTATCCAGTTACAGGCCACTGCCTATTCATACTTCCTTGTAATCCTATTTCATCACCCCATTTGTTCTATTTATAAATATAGAACATATTACATATTAATTAACGCTAAAGAAATTGGCATATAACAAAAAAACGAAGCTGTAAAAAAATATTATTTAATATATATTTTTAGTTTAGTAGTGGCAAACTTAGGGGAATTGTGCTCAAGATGGCATACTATGAGAAGATGACACATTACCAATATTGATGAAACTATTAGCGCTAAGTGCGATCTTGTGACATTTAGAGAGTGTCTGTAGACGCAGCTAGTGCTTAAATTCAGTATGGCTGAAAGTGAATGTAGATGGGCAAGTAATTCATGTTTTCGTTATTTTCAATTGCAACAAATTTTTCTTTCGCTTTTGCTTGATGGTGAAAAGACATGCAAGATAAAGATTGTCTATTTGAACTAATTATAAATGTAAAATAGGATTATTATATGACACAACTAACGCTAAAAGCGCATCCTAACCTATAAACTTTGGTCACAACGGTTAAAATTAAATTCATATATCTATTGGGTAACATGACATACAAAACGTGAGTATAAGATGGCATACTATCTTACCCTTATAAATGGAATCGATGTATTTTTTTGCTTTACCTACAAAATGTCTGGCAATTACAAACTAATATATATTGGTCACAAGAAGACATGGATAAGGCTGCTAGAGCAAGGGCATTCAATAGCCGCAAGTGACGAAGCTTTTTTCCCTTTTGGAAAAGGAAGTGACTGATAACGGAATCCAACCTCATAAAATTTGCAACATGTATGAATCTGGCCTTAATACTGTTTAAAAGCCCCCCAGCAAAGAAGAAACTATTTATTTGTGAACTATGCTCGACAAATAATGATGGCGTTTTTATATCACATACTAAGTATGTCACTTTACCCTGTAGATATGTCGTCTTACCCTGGTCGACCTAAGTGCGATTTTTGTTTGTTTTTACGATGTTTTGAAAGATTATTGTTCTGAAACTAAAATAATTTCGTTGATTATGAAATATATAATAGCATACGCAATATGCTGTTCTCAGATCACTTTATTTATTTAAAATATTTGTCTTGAAACAAAAAGTATGTCATCTTAAGCACAATTCCCCTATATAATAGAGTAGGCAGAGAAAACAAATCTCAATTTCGATCTCCACCTTCCGCAAAATTTGAAAGTAATTGACTAATGGTGAATCACAGAATTCAAACATGAAAATGATTTAAATATAATAATTTCTACGAGTGTGTATAACATTCAAAGATATAAATAGACTGCTATTTTGAAGACACCTAAAAAAGCCAAAATATCCACCAAGTCCAAATCTGAGTCAGTTTATGCAACTGTGTGTTTTTACATTTAGAATGTAAATTGCAAAATTAAAGCAAAAAATAAAGGATATCTTCTTTTAAGGAAGAGCCAAGGTAAGCCGCCTACCAGCTTTTAAAACATAAATCTGGATCTCCCACACGCTCAATTAGAGCCAGCATTTTATACCTAATTATATTAGAAATAAGAATACTATGGCGCCGTATTTAAATGGTTTTTAATTTAATTGTTTACTTGTACATTTTCACAATTGTCTCATAATATAGTATTAATGATATATTTTTTTCAATTTTTAAAAAATTGAAAAAAATATATAAATAGTTATTTATGCGTTTTTTAAATATACCTACATATAATAGAAAACTCCTTGTTAGTAGTTCAAAACAGCAATAAAATACATTTGCAATTTTCACTTTACCTAGGAACCGTCAATTTTTATAATATGTAACGTTTGTAATTAGACAAAATTCTAGTTCGAAAACTAAATAACATGGCCTTCCCACTACCTCATAAAATCGCATACACTTCTACACTGCTTAGTAACAAAAAAATAATATAAATATTTCATATGCAAGATTAAATGCGACGAAAATGTACTTGCTATTTGTAAACAAATGATGTGAATTTCAAGAATTTCTTAATCACAAATTTACTAAACTTAACAAATTAGAACATTTTAAGCTTCTCGTCGAATGAAATTAAGAGAAAAATATGATTAATTATAACTATATAATTAGGTATATAGAAAAATACTAACTTTGTAATTGAGCTTCTTGCATCTTCGCGCAGCCCGACGAACATCATAGTAGAAGGCATTGTGACGAACACACAAACACTCAAATACTATATATTTATAGTTTAAGAAAAAAATAAATGAGAAATTATAAGAAAATAATAAAATCTTATTTACCTATATACCGTGCTAGCTACGTCGTGTATATAGGGCGAACTGTCGCCGCACATTTAATGTTTATGACAAAGGAGACGTGGGCGAAATATATGTAGGTGTGCAGCCAGCCTTAAATGGTAGTTAGTTATTATTTAGAATTATGATTCCCTCTTCTTCCTTAATATTCCCGTCAGAATTAAATTTTGCACTATTTCTGATTTTAATAGGTTAACACTGCGCTGTGTTTATTTCTTTGTTATCCGGTTATTTGATAAGAAAAATAGAAATTTAATAACACATTTATGTCATCAATTCCTATATTGTGTTGGCTCAACTCGAAGTCATGATTATAAAAATTAAATAACACGATAATTTTTCTTAAGCAAATTAACAAATAAATTACGTTGCTCGTAAATGATGTAAGGCTCTACATAAATACAAAAATTTATACCTATACTTATAATTTAAATTACTTACTTTTAGTTTTACTGAAAGATAGAAGGGGCAGTGGAGTAAGGCTATTTTTATCCAAAAATCGCGGGATCAGGATCGGACCAAATTAAAATGAGACCACACGGTAATCACCAGCTTTAAAATAAAAAGAGTATCATCAAAATCGGTTTACCCAGTCAAAAGTTCTGAGTCAGAAGTTAAAACATAAAAAAATACAGTCGAATTGATAGCCTCTTCCTTAAGGAAGTCGGTCAAAACACCAAAATGACATAAAATAAAATGAAATCAAAATTTCATTGAAAAAACACATTTCAATTGGAGAAACTTTTCTCATTCAACTCTTAATTCAATAGTTTATTCAGCGTTCGTGCTACCATAGCCAAAAACAGTATTTAGTCTTTTGACTGAACTACTATTTTTAAAAGCTTTTATTTAACTTGCAATGTATGTATGTGGGTTCGGGTGAAATCTTTGAGTTCAATTTTGAAGTAGATATCTTCAACCGATTGAGCTGAAATTTTGTATACACGTTTACTTTGGATGACAATGCACGATAAAATATATGACGTCATTCTTAATCTAATATGGCGGACCGTACAAGATGGCAGAATAGTTATTTTTAATGTACTTCTACAATATGGGTATCAAATGAAAGGACCCGTTGAGAGCAACTCGAAAAATAATGTGATGTTATTCTAAATCCCATAAGGAGGATATCGAAGATAGCCGAGTATTTATATGGTCTACTTCTACAATATAAATATTAAATGAAATTGGTCGTGAACCGTAACTTTAAAAATCATGTGACGTTATACTAAATCCAATATGGCGGAACATCTAAGATGGCGGAATAGTTATTATTTATTCACTTCTGCAATAAAGGGCATCAAATGAAAGATCTTGCCGAGAACAATTAGAAAAAAATAACTTTCACTTGAAATCACAATAAATCACATCACTTGAAATCCAATAGAATTGACACGATTCAAGTTTTTTGTGCTTTCATATAATGAAAGGTATGTTCGTACGATTGAGCTGAAATTTTGTATACACGTTTGGTTTGGATGACAATGCACGATAAGGTTTGTGACTTTATTCTAAATACAATATGGCGGAGCATCCAGGATGGCGGAATAGTTATATTTCATGAACTTCCTCGGTGGTTAGACCATTGGCTCTCATATCTGGCATCACGACATTCAACCAGCGCTTCCTTGGGCGTCCAGGAGGTCTCACTCCAGAAACTGATATATCACTTGCATCCGACATAGTTCTTAGGCCGGCGCGTATCGTGGCCAAACAATCTCAGGCGGCGCTCTTGGAGCTTATCCGCTACGTCACGGACCCCAAGACTACCTCGAACCAATGTGTTGCGTATGCGGTCAGACCGCGTTACGCCGCACATCCACCTCAGCATCTTCATTTCCGTGACGTGAAGCTCCTGAGTGTGCCGAGATAGTGCTGGCCAACATTCGCCGCCGTATAAAAAAACACAGTTGCAGACCACACCAGTGACCTCCCGCCATTTGATCCAGGCAGCACTTATCTGGCCATGGACATCGTGATCGATGCCTCCAGACTCGTGCATAACGGATCCAAGGTACCTGAACTTTTCTGACTTAACGGCTGGCTCAGGACCTATAAGGATCGTGCTCACGTCCCGGCTCCCGCAGGCCATGTACTCGGTCTTCGACACATTTAGTTTAAGACCGCCGTTCTCAAGCGTACCCTTCCAGAGGTTCACTTTACGCTCCAGCGTCAGTCGGTTCTCGTCAATGAGTGCTATGTCGTCGGCATACATCATCAGCCATGGAGGCTGCACTACATTGAATAAGAACGGACTAAGAGTCGAGCCCTGGTGAACCCCCACTGTAATCGGGAAGGGTCTAGTGTCGCCAACAGCATTCCTAACCATAGAAGCAGAATCGTGGTACATGTCTCTAGTGTGAGAAACCTAGCCAGTGGTAACTAAAAAGTAAAAAATAAGTTATAAGCAAGAAATCATTTTTAGAAAAAGCTTTTATTTAAACGGTCTAAAAAGAAGAAAATAAAATTTGTCTTTCAAATTTTAACTATCAACTCATAATCTCATTGTACACAATTTATATGATCATAAAAGCTTGTCGCGTGATTTACTTGTGTATAGTCTGGCAAATATGTTATTGATAATGGGAAACACGCGCGGTAAATTGCGCAGAAAGCGTATTTTGATGTCTGCACATAGACACCCGCTCACGACCGGGCTACGGTACAGTCGAGCGCAACGCTATCAGTTCATTACTATGAAATATGAATATAATATCATATGATTGCATCATATATAGAGTAATAGAGCATATTTATCTAGTAATATTATAATAATTAGTGTGTTAGCTTAAGCAACATGCAAAATCAAGTTATGGATAACCAAATTGAAAAATTAAATAAAAAACTGAATTGAAATTATTATAATGGGGCCACATATACATAGGGAATAAAATAAAATTGAATATGAACTTTAAGAGATACAATTATTGTGAGTTTTTTTTAAATATTAAAATAAATAAAATTTGTCTATTAAATTTTAACTATCAACTCATAATCTCATTGTACACAATTTATATGATCATAAAAGCTTGTCGCGTTAATAAATATTTAATTAAATTGAAACTTTAAAATTTTAAACTTTTATTCTCAATCCAAATTCAATAAAAAAAAAGTAAAAAATAAAAATTGACAAATAATAAACCAAACAATCAAAACGGTAAAAGGCATTTTTGTTTACAATTAATTATATTCTTGTTTGAATAATATAGTGTGAGCTCGATTGTACCTATAAAGATGTGTGGGTGCGAATTTCCTGTAAGGACGTAGCGCTCACACTAACTTAACTTGTACGGCAAAGGGATACCTCACTCTCATTTTTTTTGTACCTCAAAATTTATTTAAATAATTAAATATTTATTAACGCGACAAGCTTTTATGATCATATAAATTGTGTACAATGAGATTATGAGTTGATAGTTAAAATTTAAAAGACAATTTTTATTTATTTTAATATTTAAAAAAAAACTCACAATAATTGTATCTCTTAAAGTTCATATTCAATTTTATTTTATTCCCTATGTATAAATAAATAAATAAGTTTTAAAACATATATTAAAATACTCTCTTCTTCTACCGTAGGGATATAAAGTAAAATTTTTAAATTTACCATTTCATATTAATAAATAATCTATGTTCGTCGTAATAATGAAGTTTTATGACAAGCTTCGAATGTTTATTTTGAATATTCTTGTGCTTTTCGTTCTGAAATGTATACGAAATATTTTGTACAACTAATTCATATTTTATTGCAATTATATGAATAAATTCAGAAACATTAAAATGAATTAATATATTTTTTTATTATTTGTATATAATTATGGTTTTTAACTGCATCGTTCTATTAAAAAAGATTATAATTACTAAACATTTAGAGGAATAATTTCAGAACACAGCTTTGCTTTGGCTATGGTCCCATAGTTTACGAACGTTTGACGGCTTTGGATTGTAAATTGTGATAACTTGTTATTCCCTTTGAAAGTTAATTATATTTTCATATTTTCTAATCGTTTCAATTATGATAACTGAGTAATTTCGATAATAATGTTGAGTCAAACTTCAACAGAAGCGCTGCTTTCAGCGACTTATGTTGAAAATTACTTAGATTGCGTTGAAAATTTGCCCAATGACCTGCAACGACATTTATCGCGTATGCGAGAATTAGATGTGACTTACAGAGGTAAAATGCGCAATTTCTGCTTGTATTTCCATTTATTAACCCCTTCTACACTTTTACCAAAAACTCCCATTCATTTTAACTATACATACAATAAAGTATTCATATGTTGACGTTTTCATTTGTAATCCATTCTTCGATTCTATTTCTTCACAATCATGACGCTTTAATCAATGATTTAAGAAAAAACATCTATTTATTATTTTTATCTACAACTTTGCATACATTTTCATTCATCAATTTGTAAAAGATTTATATTTGCCAATTTTTGTCCTGTATATTTGTTTATAACATTGCATACTTACTTACTGTACTGTATACTGTAACACTAATAACTTTTTACTGTACAAATTAAATACAAGAATTATATACTATAATTAACATAACAATTTTTTTTTACAGAATGTCTTCGAGATGCTGAAACACACTTAGCTGTGTGCATTGGGCCAAATACAGAAGAGAGACGTCGTGGGAGAGCAGCTTTGCGTCTTCAAACAGCTCTAGTAGCTGCACAGGAAATTGGTGATGAAAAACTACAAGTTGTACAAGTGTTGCAAGACCTCATCGACAACAAACAAAGGTGTCTTGATGCAGATCATAAGAAGTTAGGTAAGTCATTGATTTTACTTTTATTTAAGCTACCATCCAATAAAGCAAAAGCTTGGGTTATAAAATAAACAGTGGCACTAGAGTAACAAAATGGTTGTAGGTTATCCCCACTCCAAACTGAAAATTTAAAATAATTTATAATATTTTGTGTTCTATAGTTTCCTGTCTAGAAGTAAACACAAATGGGACAGTAAAAGAAGAGTCACCTCAAGCTTCAGAATCCCGATCAAGTGATAAAGACACAAGTACACCAATTCAACAACAACAAACACCTGCTCCGCCACCACCTGAGAGATCTAATGAGAAAGAAAAAGAAAAAATTGATAAAGATAAATCTGGAGGTACTACATTTTTTATTCTATTAGTAACTGTTACATTATTATTTCACTTTTAAACTCATTTTAAGTTTAGTTTCTATTATTTTTGTCATAATAAAACAATTTCTTATGTATTGAAGGCTTAAGGATGTAATAAATTTTATACAAAAAATTATGGTATTTCATCAATCAGTGTCTCTTAAAAACTCATTTTCCAAGAAATTAAAGATTTGTTGACGTGTCGACAAATCAAAACATGCAATACCAATACCGATTCTCTGTAGAGTGTAATCAGTTAAATAAAATAAAATCTTACAATGGATATCTAATATAATAATTTTCATTCAGGCGAAAGGTGGTCAAAACGACCTCGAAGATTGAGAACAACAGCAGGAGTGGCTACGGACGGTGCAGACTCTGGGGAACGAGACAATGAGAGACATACACATAATACTACTCATAAGAAAGGTATGAGGTTAATCAATAAAAACTCACATATTTTATAATAAAATATTGTATAATGTGTTAGATTTAAACAAACTGAACTTTTACAGGTATAGGTAAGAAGAAAAAGCGCAAAGCTCGTCAAGCCGCACAACGGTCTGAAACGCCACCGGAAGAAACGGATGCCATTGATCCAGATGAGCCACGGTACTGCCTCTGTGATCAAATATCGTACGGAGAAATGATTCTGTGTGATAATGACCTATGTCCGATAGAATGGTTCCATTTTTCATGTGTTTTTCTCACAACTAAGCCGAAAGGCAAGTGGTTTTGCCCAAAGTGTCGTGGTGATAGACCTAATGTGATGAAACCCAAGGGACAATTCCTAAAAGAATTAGAAAGGTATAATAGAGAAAAAGAAGAGAAAGCATAGAATTTACAGCACAAGTGAGGTGATTTGTTGATTTTCTTGCTTATATAATGTTTCTCTTGTGAGATATCAATAGGCACTTAGAAAATAAACAATAAATATTATATTTCAAACCTTTCAAAGTTTTAATATTCATTTTTTAAATTATGTTCATTAAAAATAGGCCGTCGTGGCGCAGCGCGTAAACGCGACGGTTGTGGGTTCGATCCCCACTCGAGGAAGGGAAATATTTATTTACGTTTATATTTCCATTTCTTCGCTCTAGAGTCAAGGTGAAGCGCGGCGTTGAGTTCCCCCACTCATCACGAAATGCTTCCAGAATTCGGCAGAAAGTGGGGAACAAGGTGTCTTAACACTAGGTTCCCTCTGCCTACCCTGTTGAGTGCGGGATACAGCATGAAGCTGATTTATTTGATTCATTTTTAAAAATATGTATAATTTATTCTCTTTTTGTTTTCTGATTTCAAGAAAGTTTATCACCACCTCACATGTGCTAAACAGACTAACAGATATAAGTATTTATAATGTGATGATTATAATAATAACGTGCAGATTTTTATTAAGAAATTTAATTGTCACTATTGCCAGAAACAATGAGGATTGATTGTTTTATTTAACATTTATACTGGCAATATTTTACAATATTGGTTCATAAAAGAAAAACCTTTCGACATAATATTATAAGTACAGCGTGAAGTTAACGCATTTATTAAATTCTGTACAGAAAGTAAGTAGTTTTTTAATACAGTTAGTGTTAACAGATTAATTCTGATTTTAAATATAAGTTTTCGAAATATTCGGTGTTTTTATTTTTTGTTCAACCTTTGCATGAAGCAAAATAAATTTGATTAATATAAAATTATTTTTCAAATAAATTACAATTTTGGGGTGATATGTAATTATTATATGACATTTTTTGAAGATTGAGGATTCTTAATTGAAAAAATTCTTGATTTATATTCAATATGTACAATGATAATAAGTATATAATAATATCAATATACCCAATTAGATATTTCAGGCCATTTCTGGCGCAGCGGCACAGAGTGCCTAAAACCTACTGGTTATGAGTTCAATCCCCACTGGTGGAAATGAACTCTGTCTACCCTGCTGTGGGAGGGGTACAGTGTGAAGCTTATTTTATTTAATTTTACTCAATTAGAAAGTATGGTATTCAAATATCTGTTTTTCAATATTTTTTAACATTAGGAAACAGATAGCTGAATCAATCTAAAAAGGGTGAAAATTCCACGACATAAAACTATCAATGTGTTTTAAATTCAATATATTTTGTACATGAATATACACAACTTGTCTATTAGTAACCATGCGGAGTACACAGAGAAACACAATCTATATGCAATAAACTCTAAAACGTTTAAAACTACACTTTATTTTTTATGCTTGAATATATTCCAAGTTAAACGTTATTTCGTAACTCTATGATGTCTATAATATTGCAATGGCTTATATTTCCGACTAGATTATTATTATTAATACATTATTTCTATTTTGTAAAAATATTTAAGCATAAAAAATATAATTAACCAAACAATGCTCATGGCACAATTAATATATTTTTTTCACGCTGTATCTCTTTAATATAGCATGCCAGGCGAAAGAATTCAGTGTGAAGACACTCTGTTCTCCACTTTAACATTGATGTGGCATTACATGTTGAGTTGGAATCAAACCCAAAACCATCGCGTTAACAGCCAAACGCCATTCCAATATAAGAGTAAATTGAATAAAACAACACTTTAAATTTTTAAAATAAATACTGCATGCTTCTATATAATTTTAAAAGTAAATTGCAGTCTCAAATCCAAACTGAGGTCTACCTTAAGGTTGTCACATTAAAACGGCAAGATACAATTAATACTTTAAAATAAAAAAAACTAATATCTTAAAATACAATATAGTTTGTGACAATGATTAAATATGACACAAATTTGAACACAAATCTAATAAATTAATCACTAAATAAAAACTTATAAAATATTTTTTATATATGTAATTCAAACAAACTAAATTATACACTCTTTATAATAAACATTCACACTAAAGTCTATGGCAGTATATATAATAAAATAAAATAAAAAAATCTGAAAAAATGATGTAACTAGATTGTTATTTTTTTTACAATTTTCGAAAATAATAAGTTTACGTAGTATTCGAATGTAACACCTACAGAGTAGTACATTAATTTTTTATTTCTAATCAATTCCTTATGATCTTAATATTGAAACTATAATCATAATTATAAACTTTAACTGCATTTATAATTTTTTATTTAATAAATTTAAAATTCATTATTTACATTTCCTATTAGTACAGAATGTATTGTAGTTTTTGAGCTTTCATACCAACATTACAATAAATATAGGAAATTTCAAACTTATTATAATAAAACTATCATCATATAATATTTAATACATTATTGTAACTGTTTTTAAAGACATTTAAACCCAAACCCCATGAGGATTTTTATTAGTGGGGGCGGCATTTTCTAACTGTCTCGGTGAACCAATTATTCTACGTGCACTTCCCGCTTTGCATAGACCTGGAAATAAGTATCAATATTATATTCTAATTTCTTATATGTTTGATACAATTTAGTTATTTTTAGGGAAGTATCCCTTCGATCTCTAAAGTAGAGAAGTTTTTATACTTTTCCACTATCCAATAAAAATTGCTTAGAAGTATTTAGCAAAAGAAAATGTTATTTATTGAAAAAAAATTTAAATAATGTACTAACCATCAAGTGGGTGTCTTAGTTCATCGACACTACCCGTAAGGCTTTGAAGGTTTGCTTCTTTCATCTCTTGCACTAATCGCTCCACTTGACGTTTCTTCTCCATTATAGCATTCTCCAAAACACCAACCTGTTATCAAAAATTACTGTAAATATAAAAATATTTAATTGAACAAATAAAGTATTATACAATTAATGAACACCTTTTAGAATTAATTAAGTATAAAAATATAAGTTTATTTTTTTAGAAAACTTATACAAATTTCAACGTAGCGGGATTTGAAAGCCTTTCAAGCGCTCTTACCACTATAAGCTTTATTATGTTCTCATCACGCTACGTCAAAATTCTCATATGTTTGTTACAACTTATCTATGTTGTTAGTAATCTCTGTAATTAAGATATGGACCTCTCTTTTCAGGTTCTCCGCAGTAAGGTGGTTAATCTCCGTGGCATGTTTCGCTTGTTGGATTTGAGTTTGTAAATTCTCGACTTCAGCTAGCATTGATCTTTCCAGGGCTTGTCTAGTTATACAAAAAATCATAACATAAGATCAAAAATTATTATATATAAAAGTATTTTTTGGAAATGTATCACAATAATTTGAACATAGCGGGACTGGAACCAATGTCTCTTGGAAACCGTCCAAGCGGCCTTACCACTGAGCCATAAGCTTGATAAGAATGTAAAGTTACTTTTTCTAAGATTTTGCGCAATTTAATCCTAATATTAAATATAGCCACTGCACCACAATGGATTATTATTTAGCCTCACGCTGTATCCCGCACATAGCAGAGTAGCGAGAACCTGGGAACTTATGGATAACACAATCCGTTCCCCAATTTCCACCAAATTCTTGAAGCATTGTGTATTGAGTGGCGGAACTCAAGGCCGCGCTTTGCCTCATTATCATAGCAGAGAAATGAAAATATTCGAATCCGCAACCGTCGCATTTCCACACATACTTTTGCCACTGCGCCACTACTGCTCACAATTTATTATATTACTAGCGGCCCGCCCGCTAACAGGCGGCGTGAACTACGTTATTATTCATTTCTGTCTCCATGAGTACCTACGTCCTAAAAACAACCCTTTAGGGGTGGAAATTTGAGTCTCCTAGCACTTATAGTAATGAAGTTTCATGCAAACTATCAACCCTAAAAACAACCCTTTAGGGGTGGAATATTGGAAATTCCCGTCTCCGTGAATACTTACGTCCTATAAGTGACGTCCATAGAAAATTTGAGACTCCTAGCATTTATAGTAACAAAGTTTCATACAAACTCTCAACCCCGAAAACAACCCCTTAGGAGTTGAATATTGCAAATTCCCGTCTTAGCGCCTACGTCCTGTAAATAACCTCCGTGCAAAATTTGAAACTTCTAGCTCTGGTAGTTTTTGAGATTTCGTGATGAGTGAGTGAGTGACCTTTCGATTTTATATAATATACTAGTGGGCCCGGACGCGGCTACGCCCGCGAAAATATAAGCCTAAATAATTAAAATAAGTTAAAAAATAATAATAAGTGGAGATTTATAAAAAAATATCCGAGTAACCGAAATGAGCAGACAAAAGAAGTAAAAGTAACTAAAGGAAATTCTTAATATTAGAAAAAGTACCTAAAGTTTGCCGTGCGCGCGTACTAAATATTTTTCTATATTTAATAATTAATAATTTTTGCGAACAATATTAAATAAAATCCCAAATGATTAAAATTACGATATTTTAAGTGTATAACATCGGTATAGATAACCGAACTGAGATAAATTAATTATAAGCAGCAAATAAT
>DWNA01001619.1:0-14076 GCA_018249835.1 Heliconius besckei | reverse complement strand
TAACATCGGTATAGATAACCGAACTGAGATAAATTAATTATAAGCAGCAAATAATTACATAAAAAATAATAGTAATTCGAAAATATATAAAAATTTACAAAATCATCAAAGTCATCTGCCCGTTCGCTTCGGTCATACTATACCACTCGTGGGCTAGGTCATTGCGAATCAGTGACATCTTAATTATTTATTAGAATGTTGTACAGTAAACTATAATTTCCGTCTATTATATTTGTTTTCATAAGGATGAATATCAAATTATAGAAATCATCTAATTTTTGTTAATGTATACAAATCTATATCGTCGCGCGCTTAATGTATGCATTAAGCAAACTCACTTTGGGTGACGTTTTCTTAAAACAACAAACTTTGCAAGCCGTTGCTTAGCAACGCGTAGCGACGATTGTTATTAACATGGCGGAATAAATTGAATGCCAAATTAATTATTTTAATATATTGGTACTAGCGACCCTCTTGCGGCTTCGCCTGCTTTTACTACTGGATTATTCATATAATGTATGTTTGCAAAGCACTGAAGATAATGTGAAAATTAATTAAACCCTAATGCAACCCGCATTTTCATAGTTTCAATAAGGATTTTCCAATTGTTTTACACAGCAAGGATTTTTTAGGTACCGTAATTTTAAATCTGTGCTACTAATCGTTTCAAGTACTTATTAAAATATATTTAAATGACTATTTTTAGATAGTTAAATGACTATTTTTAAACGGAAGAAATAATAAACAAAAACCTATAACTACTACAAAAAAATATGAAACCAAATATATCGCGCTGAAATAATATGTTCAACTCCAATTATCCAATACGTGCAAACGCTATAGAGGCAGGCGGGTTTTTTTTCGAGCTTGTGGTTAATGCTGAAGAGGGTATTCTGTCCCTGATAAAAAGCAAGCACTACGTGGCTGCCTGTGAGGAAAATTAAATAGAATGCATCGGCCGGATCGAACCCGGGCCGCCCGCGTGGCAGGCGAGCATTCTATCACTGAACCACCGATGCGTGTAAGGCAGGCGAGCGCGGCGGACGCGCTTGTATAAGCAAAACGTCGCGGGACGCGTTTCGCAGCAAGGATTTTTTTGATATTGTAACAACTTCTAAAGTACTTATTAAAAAGAAAAACAGTAAAAGACAGTTTTGATCTACATTAAATGGCGAACGTAACTAAATACTTATATGCTGAGAGTAAGGGATAAGTAAAACTTGAGTCGATACAGCTGATGTGTCAACAATTAAATGCGTTTTTCTGTAAAACTATTCGAAATTTCGAAATAGTGTAAAAAGCAAATTTTATCTTCGCTTAACGTAGAAAATTAATAAAGTATTTTAAAGGATAAGGGTTAATACCATTATGGAAAAATACCCCTCACAATAAAAAATATATTTAAATTACAATTTTTAGACAGAAATATGATCACTACACGTTATTCTTAAAAGATACGAATATGCCGTCGCTGACTTTTTTGTAGATCTTATTAAGAGGAACAATACTCCAGTACAATAGTTTCAAGTAGTACTTACCATTAGAGCAGCGCATGCGCGAAAGTGTCTCAACGGGTACGACTTTATACACATGTGTCGTATTTATGTGAATTTACATAAGAGTGTACAAATAATAAACTATATATAAACCTTCCCTGAGAAATACTCGACCTAATGGTGAAAACCGCATCAAAATCCATTGGGTGGTTTAGAAGAAGAAGAGTTAGAAAGTTCAGACAGACACGAAAAGCGACTTTGTTTTATAAGATATATAAGATAATATAAGATATATCGAAAATATTACAAATTGAGAAAAAAGTATCCTATGTTCATCCCGACACCCTCAAGTATCTTTGTATGAGTATTTTAGCACAATTAAATTAGCGGTTTAGCCCTGATTGCGTAAAAGACAGACAGACAGAGTTACTTTCGAATTTATAATATAGGTATGTATTTCTTCGCTCTGATGTCGAGGCAAAGCGCGGCGTTTAGTTCCGCTACTCAACACGCAATGCCTTCAGAATTCAGTGCAAAGTAGGAATTGGAGTGTCCTACTCAAACTCAAATAATTTTATTCAAAATAAGAAGTTACAAGCTTCATTTTTTGAACGTCAAATAATCTACTAAAGTTAATGCCTCAGACCTGAGACCGGCGCAAGAAACTCAGCGGGATATTTTTTTAATCAATCTTATACAAATACAATATATTTAATTATTTGTTAACTTAACTAAACTTAACATTAAGTTCCCTCTGCTGACCTTATTATGTGCGTGATAATGATTAATTTGATTTGATTTATATTTTTCTATGTAATATTTATAAACTACTTATCTATATTTCAGGTTTAATGATGAAAATAAATTTAAAAAGCACATAGCCCGACATAAACAAAATAATGTAATTAGAGAAGTAAATCCACATCCACGTGATACAAGTAGTGCTAAAAATAAGTCGACAGTAAGTAGTGAGCATTATTATTAATATTTTAAATGTTTAAATTATGAATGTTGTTGAACTCGATCCCGTGCCTCTTAGAAGCGCAGATCCTTTAAAATTTTATACTTATTCCTTTCTTAGTGTGGAATAATACTAAAATGTTACAGTTGAAATAAGTTATTCGGATAATGGAAAATCCGAATAATCGAATCTATAAAGAAAAGCTGATTTTTTGCGAAAACTGTTATACGTCTTTGCACAAAATTGTTATACGTCTATTAAAAGCGATCAAATTAACAAAAATCAAAGTTTATTAACAAATTATTAACATTTTCCAACATATGTTATACACATACTTATGTATAAAGCTTTTAATTAGCTTTCGTTGTAGTAGGTTGTATAAAATAACAATCGCGGTTGATAGTCCGGATAATCGCGAATCTAACTGAGGGCCGCATAATCGAGTTTCTACTGTACTATTAATATTATATCTAGTTATAAGCATTGGATTGATGTATAGGCATACACCTAGCTAGCACAGGCCGTTAATTGGGTAATGCACTTGTGTGGTGGTTAATATGAAATTACAGAGGCTGTTAATACTGTATACATAAGACTAGAAAAATTTATTAGGCAAAATTTTTTTTTTTTCGATCTTGTTTCTCAACTTTATAGACCGATATTTTTAACTACTATATGATACAAATTTCTTTCTTTTTGTAAATTTTATTTTCTATGATAAGAATCTTAGAATTTTTATAGAAGCCAATGTCTCAATGTCAGCTGTGCAGTAAATGGTACGCTTCATCTATTAAAGTACGGGAACATATTCGAAGAATGCATTCTGACAATATTTATATTTGTGATTATTGTTCTAAACAGTAAGTATTTATTTTTATATTATTTTATTAGTATAGCGCAGGGGCACAAGTTGTGGATTCGATTCCCATTTGAGGAAATTAAATATTTATTATTCTTATATCCTCGCTCGCGGAAAGTGAGCAACGAAGAATCTTAACACTTGATTTAAAGGTTGTCTGCTATGTGCGGGATACAACGTGAACAATAATTTTAGTTGATAACGTCATAAGGAAACATTGATGAAAAACTTTTATAGATTGAATTCAATGTATTAGTGGTCAATGGAACTAGAGAAGAGGATAGTTTACATTAATTTCAGTTGGATACCTCCACATCATTTTGACCATAAATACACAACACGACAGACGCAAAAGAAAGTGATCCTATTAGGGTTCCCTTTTTTCCTTTTTAGATACATAACAATAAATTACTATTTTATTACATATTTTTTACCTTAGCATGTTTTTCTTTTCAGATATAGTTATAAGGACGTCTTAAAATCACATATAAAAAGATCCCATTTAGATCATAAGATTTATACCTGTGACAAATGCGAATATAGTTCTACGTTTATGACGAATTTAAAGGTTTGTTTATATTTTTTTCCAACTTCACGCTGTATCCTGCATGCAGCAGAGTCGGCAGGGGGGGTTAGCGTTAAGGCACTCCACCCCCTGTCGAATTCTAGAAGCATTGTGTGTTGAGTTGTGGAGCTCAGTGCCGTGCTTTACCTCTGCTTGAGAGCGAAGAAATGAATATATTGAACATTTCCTCGAGTGGGACCGGACCCACAACCTGTCACGTTTGCAGTCACACGTTTGTGTCCTGCGCCCCGACTGGCCTGAATGGTCTGGTTTTTTAGTGCTATTTATTATTCAAAGTATCTATAATTTTTTTGTGACAGTACCGTTGTCAAAACCTCTCGTCTCGATTTTACATAACAAAATAATAAAAAAATGGTTAATAATAGTAAAAAATGAAATAATCGAAAAAAAAAATTCTGTGTGTGTGTGTGTGTAAATGTCTAAAGTGCATATATATTTATATTATATTGGATCATGTATTTATTTTGAACAATGTTTTAGTTTCACAAAATAAGAAAACACACGACCAAAAAAGTTTATTGCAAAGTATGCTCCAGAGTGTTCTGTGACCAAAAGGCGCTCGACGCTCATAAGTGTCAGATTACATCATTAGTTTGCTCCACATGCGGAAAGGTGTTTACGGGAAATAAACAGGTACCTTGTATATTCTTAATATTTTTAAAGTGTTATTCTACACTTAGGAAAGATGAATACGCGTTTTAAAAACGTAGCTGGATTTGAAACCGTTATATTTAGCATTTCTGTAAGGAGACAACATAAATAAGTTGTAGCAATCATACAAAAATTTCGAAGTAGCTTGATGGGAGTGTATGCTTAGTGCTTGGATTCAAAGAGGCGCGGGTTCACATACATAGGCTACGTTCAAATGTTTATATGTTTTATGAAGAAGGTAGCTCCTTACTTACCTTTGTTTTATTAATTTATCTTTGTCAAACATTTGAAAAATGTAATTGCAACGTTTCAAAGATTTTTTTTTTATTACCTTTAGAAAAATTAATGTTTGTGCTTTTAATTGTATTTTTAATAATAATGAGAAGTAAAGAGACATAGTTAGTAAAATGTTCATTTATTATGTATCTCAAAATATACTAAATTTGTTTGCAGTGTACTTGTTACACGTATAAATATTTATATGTTTAATAAAAAGCCAAAGAAACGTGGTCACAAATAGGTGGACTGGACTTGATAACTTGTAATGATCAAATTGAATAAGAAAAAATATTTATTAAGAAAACGTATAAAGATTTGAACGTAGCAGGATATTAAGCCACGCCTCTGGAAACCGTCCATTTATATACGTTTTCTTATTGAGTATTTTTCTTACTTAAGTGTGGAATAACAGTTTAAATATGTTAAACAAAATGAAAAAGCATATTGTTAGCAAGTTAAGCAATGAAGTAAGTTATTTATATACAGCTGCACCGTCACATGGTGTCGCACGAGGCGGAGGGGCGGTACGCGTGCACACGCTGCCCGGCGCGCCTGCGCTCGCGCACGGCGTGGCGCGCGCATCGAGACCGCCACGACGGCGTGCGCGGGCACACCTGCCCGCGCTGCCCCGCCGCCTTCTACTCACCCTCCGTGCTCATTAAACACATGCGCACACATACCGGTCAACATTTTTTTATTTATTTGTTATAAACATGTTTAAAAAATAAATAAATCAACTTCACGCTGAATCCCGCCTCGGCAGGGTAGACAGAGTGAACTTAGTGTTAAGACACTTTGCTCCCCACTTTCCACCGAATTTTGGTCGCATTGCGTGTTGAGTAGCGGAACTCAACACCACACTTTGTCTCGACACCAGAGCGAAGAAATGTAAATATAAATTTAAATAAATATTTCATCTCCTTGAATGGGGATCGAACAACCAGTCGGTTTTACAGTCACACTTTGTGCCCCTGCGCCACATAGTTTTTAGCTTCACGCTGTATCCTCTACTTACTCTCCTATCGCATGTAAAACCTTATATTAAAACTACAATGTGATATAGGGGACCTAACGTCAAACCTAATGTTAAATCCTGAACATTTTCCTGATCGTTTTTTGTCATTCTGTTTCCCTATTCTCGGACAATGGATAACAATGGATATATAATATTTCCCATGTTAACTATATTTCTCATGAAAAGTAGTAGTCATGT
The DNA here is from genome assembly GCA_018249835.1 of Heliconius besckei. NCBI lineage: Eukaryota > Metazoa > Arthropoda > Insecta > Lepidoptera > Nymphalidae > Heliconius > Heliconius besckei. The sequence goes on along the minus strand of DWNA01001619.1, from coordinate 8,031 downwards.
TTTTAATTTAATCGTGTTTTAATTTTAATTTAATTAAACACGCATTACGCGTGTTTAATAATGTAAAAAAGTTATTTATAATTAATAACGTCGAAGGCTAGAAATTTGTAGATTAACGACTATATTTAACAGTTTTTCTATTTAATGTGTCAAAAAATGCAATATATTTTTGAATTTATTGCATATTAACTATTGAAGGCAGCAAGGCATTAAAAAAATACATGTATTTTTGTGCACTGTATGGAATTTGCTCTTTTGTCTTATGAGATTTTATAAAATTTATATGTTTAATGTGTTCTATGTTTCATATTTTACATGAAGTATAACAATAAATTTATTATTTTATCCAGGAATAAAGCCATATGTTTGCAAAATATGTGAAAAAGGTTTCACTGGTAACAACAACTTGAAAGTGCACATGAAAGTCCATGGTGAATATTTGATTAAAAAGAAAGTTAAAAACGAAGATGAAGAAATATTACAAAAATTATAAATTATTTAATTTTCCATAATTTTGCTGACTCCAAATGTTATTACACTACTTTGATTAATGAAATAAAAATATTTATACTTTTATATAATTTATTTTTTATTTTAGAAATAGTTTACATCTAAGTAAAAAAGTGGGTAAACATATCACATATAAAAAAAGTCTTTGGCAAGTACAGCAAAATGTACTAAAAATGTTCCTAATAAAGATGAAAGTTATGTGGGTAGACATTTGTGGGTAGTTATATTTTGTAAGACACCTTAGGGCCCGTCCATAAAATACGTCACATGAATTTCATAACTTTTTACCCCTCGTCACATGTACTGGCCACAGTTTAAGCCTACAAATTATTAAATTAAAACAGCATTTCGGAAATTCGTTCATACAAATTTCAAAATGAGATGTTACGAAGTTTAGAACCCCTCCCGCCCCTTTTCACACCTTGTCACCCCTTCCTCCCCTTTACCGTGTGACGTAATTTAGAGATGGTCCCTTACTGGTATAATAACAAATAAACATGACAAACCAAATCACTTTTCATAATGATCTTATTAAATACACTTACAAAAAGTATGATTATACAAATTACGAAATGTTCATTTAATAAATGTATTCTTATATTTTTTTTATAAAAAGATAATTTTAAATTTGCACGATTATGTTTGTGTACTTTATGTTGAATGCAGAAAATGTTTTTGTAAGATTCAAAAATCATGGCTTAGATTGGCAGTGTGGATTTGTAGTAAGTGTTTAGTAGATATTTTTATAACCGAACATGATTTTCTGAAAAATCCTATAAATCTCTATAAATAATCTTTAAAAAGTAATAATTACTTGATTAAGCTTACTTAACGTGAAATCACTCACAAATTAATATATTTATTTAATAAACTTAAAAATACATCTAAATTATGTTTACAAATGTTTTGTCTATTTAATATCAAGGTGAATTTTTTTTTTTTTATATTTTCTTTTATATCTTTTCATTTTCCACTAAGTCATGCAGAAACAAGTATTTTTAGGTACTGAAATTCCATGTTATTCACATTCATTGTCAATTCACATAGCATTGTTATAATGGAGCTTTTAAAAATCAAATTTGTGTTGTAGCTTTTGTATAATAAAAAATGCTGTAAAGTTGTCTATATAACATAACATCTTTATAAATAAAAAATATTGATTTTCAATAAATAATAAGGCGGAGTGTGTAAAGCCTATCACTAAAAATACTTACATTGTGTAGCAATGCTAATATATGTTAAAATAAAAACTTTATTTATTATCATTAACAGTTAAATGTGTGAATATTAGTAAATAATTTTTTTATTTTTTAATATAATTACATACTTACTATTATGGTCAAGACCATTACAGTACAAACTTTTTAATTAAAAAAAGCCAATTATATCTACATTGTCGCTAGATTTCGTTGCCATAATGTTTGTTGGGTAATCTTACAACAGTTTCCTTGGTACCAATCTTGTCTGTGTCTATGAGAGATCCAGAGCTATATTTCTTAGTTTTAGGTGCGAGAGGCGGAACTTCACTACAAGTGGAGAAATTATCGTCTAGAACTTTCGAAGTGGATCCGGCAGTACTAAATTTCCTTAAACTACTAGTGGCAAGCGATCCGTTAGAAGATGAACAGTGAGGGGGCAGCAGTGGCACCCTCTCTTGATGCTCCTTGGTGGAAGTGGATGGTCGATGTCCGCAACTACTGCCGGATTCAGACGCCGCGCAGTCCGGACAACCACCCATTTGAATCCATTCTTGTATTCTAAAAAAAACAAATATTTTTTTTATAAAAATAAATGGCGCCTTTACATTTTACACTTCATAGCAGGTTAGATATTAGGCAAAGACCATCTATTGTTAAGAGACCCATTTACCATTTTCCAGCCAAATTTAATGACATTACCCTGGTCTTAACAATTATCCATTCCTTGGAGTGGGAATCGAACCCACAATCATCGCGTTTACAATGAGACATCCCACTGCATCATGGCCTAAAAAAATACGGTCAAATAGAATGGCAATATTATATTGATTTTTAAATTATATTTAAAATATTTTACATATAAATATTTGGCTGAAAGGAGTAAAAATGCAATTTTTATCAAAATATTAAGCTGAGGAATGATGACTAGAGAAAAGGAATAAATGAACAAAAGGGATCTGGTGAAATTCATAAAAAGTTGAGTATTTTACTTGCCTATTAACAATTTCTTCAAAGTTTGGCCGGCGTTGTGGAGTGTGTTTCCAACATTCCTTCATTAGTGCATACATGGAGGCAGGACAACCAGTTGGTGCGGCTAGCAACTCCCCTCCGCGGACCATCGATATAACCTCTTGGTTACTATATCTAAAAAAAAAGTATTACCATATTAGGCAGAGAAAATTCATTGTCGTAAGACATGATGACTTTCCTCTCAATTGTGACCAGAGCAAAGAAATGTAGATAATTCATTCTCCAGAGTGGAAATTGAACCCTCTACCTTGTTCTTTTTTCCATTACATTCGCATCATAGTCGCTGTGACACAAGGTATAACTATAAATGTAACCACTCAGGAAGGTGTATTATTTTTATTTATACTCTTTGGTGAACAGACAAGCCATGGTTTAGCCATTCAACACATAATCGAGAATTGAATGGAAAGTTTGGAATGGTGACTTAACGCAAGTGACATTTATAAGCAGCAATAATGAGATTTAATTATTAATTTCAAAGAATATGATATATAGATGAATTGATAAATACTGGTCAATAATATATTCAACAAAATTATTTATTTATTATAAATTACCCATAGTATGGTTGCAAACCATAGCTGTAAATTTCCCATAATACAACCCCATAAGACCAGATATCACTTTCTGTTGTAAATTTACCATACAGTATAGATTCTGGGGGCATCCAGCGTACAGGTAAAAGACTTTTAGATTGCACCTGAAATTATATGTATATACATGTTAATAATATGAATTTTTAATGAAGTTCAAATTATTATTTTGACAACAATTATATATACGCACTCTATAATAATCAGAGCTATAAATATCTCTGGACAACCCAAAGTCCGATATTTTGACAATAAAGTCATCTGATACGAGGCAGTTTCTTGCGGCCAAATCTCTGTGAACATAGTGATGTGAAGCGAGATACTGCATTCCAGATGCAATGTTATGAGCAATGTTTAATAATCTCATTGACGGTAATCCTTTACCAGATGGAGGTGCACGCCCCATCAGAAATTCATGGAGATCTCCACGTGCCATAAATTCAAACAACATGCACAAAGGCTCTTCCTTAAGAGCTACTCCTACAATACAAACTATATTATCATGTGTTAACTCTGATATTAAATCTATTTCTCTTCTAAAATCAGCCTTTGTTTTAGCTGATGCGTTTTCCTTCAGAGCTTTAACAGCCACATATTGGGTTTCACCATTCTTTTTCAAAGCTCCTTTATAAACTTTACCGAATGCTCCTTCTCCCAATTCTTCCAAGAATTTGATCTGCGATAATGAGTATTGTGGTATTCGTAAAACACCACTGCCACGTGTTGTACTATTGTTTAAATGTGGTTGACTACCGCTATTTTGGTTTGTCAATAATTCATTCATTTCTATGGGTGAATTCAATCGAGAGTTTCCATAAATGTTTTTATCAGCATTTGGCAGATTTATATCCCTAATAGTAGCTGCATTGCCTTTATTTTTATGTCTATAAAAGAGGCAAATGATAAAAGCAACAATTACAAATGACAACAGGAGAAAAATAACAACAATGTAAATCCAAATTTTATGAGCACATTTAGGTATATCACACAGTTGTTCTGTTCTGCCATCATTATCTATGAAACACCATGGTTGTGATTTAACACCACCAGGATTTCGACAGTAACTGTGTCTACCAGTCAACTCTGGAAATTCTGAAAGTTTTACATATAGTTGTTTGGACCATTTAATGCATTGCATACCATTACTTGCCACACTCACTTTGCCTAAATATCCACTACCATTTTCCCAATAGCATTCATCATCTGAGACCATTAAAGTTCCTATACCAATTTTAAGACAATCTGGATCATTTTCTGGTAGATCTTGACAATCTTCCAATGTCAATTGTTTACCAATATGGGGGTGCCTTTTTGCAATAGCATATTCTGTTTGGCAAAGTTCATTTTCAAGTATTTCACAATCTTGTTTGCACACACGTCTTAAGATTGTTGAGTTATAGCGGTAATTAAATAAATTTTCAGTCAAATTCTTATCCAGTGTAAATGGAACCATAATATTATGATCTTCTAAAGTTATTTTAGTGAAATTATTATTTAGTGTATCAATATGCTGTTCTTTATTCAACAAATTATCAAAGATATGTCTGGCTTCTTTAAAATAATTTTCATTAATCAATATTGGATTTCTACAAATAGGAAAAGTTGAATAGCATAAACTAGGTAAAGCATATCTTTCACAATTAGAACTGATGTCATTTGAATATTTAGTTACTTGAAATGCTTTCAATAATTTATCTTCCAGAGCATTCTGAGATGTAGCAAAAGGGATATAAACAAATTGTCCTTTAAGATGAGGACTACAAACTTTGCCTACATATTCTTGGCATATTGGTTCTAACTTTTGTGGTAATGTTGATGTAGTATGACTTTTTTCATTTTCTGATATCATACCTTCAGAAATTAAATCAGGTGTTGTTTTAATATTCATTATAAATTCTTTATCATTTTTAGCATTAGCTAATACAGGGGTATATGTAGACATATCAATGTCTTCCAATTGCTCAATATCTTTTAGAATAATTAGCCTAGTTGAAAGTTTTTTTTCATAATTTTGTTTAATAACACATGTATAATTTCCAGCATCAGATATATTTAGGTTTTTTATTTTGAGATTTGACCCAATGGTGCCATTAGTTTTATCAATTTTTGTTAATACTTTTATTTTCGCATTATCTCCTAGAATTTTATTATCTTTCAACCAGTAAACTTTTACATTTTTCATTAAAGCTTCTTGAATATGATCAGGTGGAAATTCTTTTAAGGATGTTTCTACACGTTCTTTACTTTTTGTAAATCTTTCAACTTTGGTGAAATTCATCATAGCTTCACATTTAAATCGAACATCAGCTCCTGGAAGTTTTCGTAGTACATTGGGAAGGGTTTTGGCGAAGTATATGTCCAATTTTATATTCCATACCTTTTGTTCTGACGTAGAGTTTGATTTCAATAAAGAAATTGTATCAGTTTTGTTGAATATTGTGGAATGAGTTTCATGTGAGACCACAAAAACAATAATCATACAGAGGTTTAACATCATTGATATTTTCCATTACACCACTCTGTTATTACTTAAAAGGCATATTTAACAGCAGTCTTTGTCTTAAGGAAATATTTACATTTATTATTTTCATAATCAATGAAAGAATAGAATCAATTACTTAGAGATTATAAGGACTTTCCTTCGAAAGTATATAAAATCAATATTATAATTGATTACAAATTATTTTTATATAATAATAATATTAGCAATAAAAGATTTATTGTAACACTGTTCAACTCAATTATGTCACAGAACTTTATAGTTACTGATAGTAATTATATCCAAATAATAAACCTAATGTCCAACAAAAGTATCACTATACGGTACACATGACAGATGATTAATATTAGCAAGAGCCAAGAGAAATCAGTATACGTAAATTGCGTTTTGCGTATGTATTATCTATAGTTCTATACAGATAAATAATTATAATGAAAGATTGATGATACTGGTGTACTAGTTCTATTATTACAAATTATATTTTACATTATGCCCAAGTGCTGTACCGTATATATTTTTTCATGTTTGATTATTTGATGCGGTAGTTTAATTGTATGTACTAGTTTTTTTAGCTTGTCGCTAAATCCCGCATAGAACTCACTCATTGACATTGCATATGGAGTAACGGACCTTAACGCCGCACTTTGTCTTTTTAGGTATCAGAGAAATAAAAAGTAATGAAAGAACCCGTTTCTTTGCCGCTGTGTAACACACAATGACCTCACAGATAATATTATTTTGTAAATCCTCCTGATTCATAGATAAAGATATTATTATTTATGTTCATAATTTTATCTATGAGTATGACAACCAAAATGTGTGTTAAATGTGTTCTGTGGTGATGACAACGCACCGGGCGCCGGCGCACATGTTACATTTCTAAATTTATATTTTCAGCATTTACAGTTATTTTGCTCTTGTATATTGCTACTTTCGCTACAATTTAAGAAATTGAAATGCCTAAAAATAAGAAAAAGGCTGAGAGCTCTAGTAGTGATAGTGATGATGGCCCTGTAGATGTAAGTGAGCCAAATTATTATATTATATTTGTAATTTATAAGTTTTTAAAGTATTATTTAAATATTGAACCTATTATGAAGTATATATAATTCAGTTGTTAATTAGTAATGTAATTATATAACATGTAAATTTAAATTGTAATATCTTTATAAATTTAAGATATGTTTTCTATACAGCGAAATCCTCCGCCCGAAAAAAAAGCGAAAATGGGATCTAGAACTGATGATAAAGAACCAACTTGGGTTCTAGAAGGAAAAAAACTTGTAAAAGTCCGTGAATTTAAAGGAAAAGTTTATATAGATATAAGAGAATTTTATGAAAAAAATGGTGAATTATTACCAGGAAAAAAAGGAATTAGTTTGACTCCAGATATGTGGAGAAAACTGTTATCCCTAGGAGATGAAATTAATGAAACTGTTAGTTCCATGTGTTAAGTTATACTTTTTTATTAAATAAAACTGTAAAGTGTTGATTTATTTTTATTTACATTTAACAAAATTTTTTTTGGTCAGTTTTAAGCTTTACAGAATCTATTGAATTGGCTAGTTAAACACTTACAGGCAATATTTAATAATGATTATTAGAAGTAATTGTATAATCTTCGATAAGAACTCTTTTTATGGAAAAGAAAAGGCAAACAAGCCTACGAATTGCCTGATGGTAAGTGGATCACAGCCACCCACAGATTATGCATGCGAAGAATCAGGACAAATAAAAGATATTTCTATAAGATATTATATTTTCTATAAGATATTACAAGTTATAAAAAATAGTTCCCCTTAACTCTAAATATGAAACTGAAATTTGGAAATTTTCTATTTATAGCACTACCAGGATGATATTAAGTTACCTCCATAGTCTGATATGAAAACTGACATTATGCAAATACTAGTAATCTGCTATAGTTGTATTTGTTATATCTAAGCCTAGTAATCCCATAAAATACTGTAAATTAGTGAACATTATTTATTTAACTCATTTCTTTATTATAATTTAGGAATCAGTTAGGAATGCTAACATGTTTTTTTTTGTTCACTGTGTGCCATCTGCTTATCAAATTCAAATTCAAAATATTCTTTATTCAAATAAACTTATAATAAGCACTTTTGAATCGTCGATGAACATATGAACAAAAAGCTACCACCGGTTCGGAAGGCAGTTCTGCTGAGAAGAGCCGGCA
>DWNA01001618.1:0-14077 GCA_018249835.1 Heliconius besckei | reverse complement strand
TACAACTTTACAATGCCATGGTCTTATACTTACTATATAAATGCAAGTATTTACATTTGCACATTTTCGAAAAACCAATGTTATTGGCGTTTTTTTTTCAACAAAACCAAAAAAAACTTTAAACTCCCTTTTCTCGATATTTACAAAATGTTATTTGTGCCCTTTTTCACAATTACGGCAGAATAAGAAACAGACTGTCTTAACAGGTCTTAGGTTCCCTCTGTCTATTCTGCTGTTTGCAATATACAGCGGGACGATAAAAAAATATGATGTTAGGTTCCTTCATTTAAAATTACTAAAAGTTTAATATGTTTTTAAGATTCGAACAATTTTAAAATTGTACTGTCTTCGAAAACAGGTGCGTCTCGGCCAAAAATTATATGGCGAGGCGGCGACAGAGCTGGCCAGCAACCTATCAGAACTACAACGCGGCAGATCCATAGACCACAAAGTGGTCGACAAACCCTATAAACAATCTTCGACATACCTCTCCCTTCGACATAGAAAAGAACCTGCTTTACCCAAATCTTCGCCCATGAGCTCTTTGGTTCTGAAATCGTCGCAAATGTCTATAGAGTCTTTTAGAGTTGCTGAAAGGTATTGATTTTTTGTCTATATTTTTTTTGTTATTAATACCATTTTTTTTGGTAATTTAATTTATGGAGCATTTTCGTATATTGGTTTTGTTAAATAATTGTTTAATGATGACTTAATAAATATGATTTTTATGATTTTGAAGATTATTTTTTATTTTTTCACAACTGACTTATATTTACAATCGTTTCTTTTCTAGAATTCGTTGACAAAAACAAAGTAGCTACAAAAGATACATTTCATAATAAAAAAACTTTCATTACCAATGAAGAATTTATAAACTATTTTTAAGATAATTAAAATTATTAACAATTGTTTGAATTACAAAAAACTATTAGATACGTTTAATTTATATTTAAACTTAAATATAATTCAAATATATGTATATCCAGCTTCCTATAAATGTGAAACGTAACTTGATGTGTGCCCTGTGATAATTCTCTTCTTTCTCCACTCTATACTGACATAACACGTGCTTGATAACAGAGCCAGTTAATTAATTAATTCATTATATATATTAATCCGAATGAAAGAACATTTGCACCACACCACATTGCATAGCCTTCAACTCAACCAAGTTCAACCAAGTTGTTCAACCATGAAAATTACTTTAAAATCGGACTAACAATCAAAAAAGTAATGATTCATCTACAGCCGTAGTAAAGTTACGTCACATTAATATCCGTAACACATCGAAAGTGAGACAAAACCGCGGCCCCCTCCGTACCTCTCGTTAATTCAGAGGGTTACGATCCCCGAAAAAGTGAGCACTTGCCTTGTTTACAAGGTTTTAGATTTTAATTTAGATTGGGGGTCGGAGTTCAGTACTAAAAAAGCCTAAATAAAATCGAAATATCCCGCAAAATTGTGCTTTTTGGTCATGTGTGTAAGGTTTTATAGGTTTCTGAGTATACGAGTCGAGTGTCCCTTAAAATCGTATTCGTATGTGATCAACTAATACAATATCATCAAGTCCAGGCCGGGGGTTGGTTTTTGAATAATTTTTGGGCAATCTGCTGCCGGAGCTTGTGTCGGATTTATAAATCTCTAATTGTTACGTACGAGCAGTTCATTGATTGATCTTTAATGGTTCTTTAACGTTTTTCTGTCATTTTAAGAGCGTTTGCATCGTTTTGTAAGTATGCTTCATTTTTTATATGAAATTGTCCCATTTATTTGATTTTCTTGGTCTAACTAACTTTTTGGGTATGGGTATTTATGGGTATTTCAATATAAATTTTATTGCAATATTTCGTTTCCTCGACTCGAGAACCTCGAGTGGTAAATTATACCTTCAACATAATTATGTATTTAATAGTTTCTTTAACCCTTTTTATTAAAACGCCGTGGTCTCTGTATCCAACATGTATGGAAACGATCAAACAAAATGAACTTAAAATATAAAGTCAACTTTTGGGTAAAAAAATCGTCAGCCCAATTGCAATTAATGTTTAATTGGTTTTCAATAGTTTTTAACCACATTTATTAACAAAACCAAAGTCAAATACAATATAATTAAGTCAACATTATGCCGCGGCGACATCTGCGCTTTTTACCAAAGCTTTGCCTGTCTGTTTGTTTTCTTGCACATGTTCGGGGGCCGCTAATTGGATGAGCAAATACTTTCTCTATAGTAACTAGTAAGTACCTACTGTCAAATTGAATGGGAATGGGATATTTTCTACCCACTTGCCTCGTTTGCGATTGGGACGTTGATTGTTGTGGGATTTGAATTGCACTTGTTTGTTTTTAGGTTAATAAATTATCGAAAATAAGTGCAGTTCGAGGTCGCCGTGGCGCAGGGACGAGCGACTGTAAGCGCGACAGTTGTGGGTTCGATTCTCATTTGAGAGAATGAAGTATATAATATTTTCATTAAATCGGTTTGGTAATAAGGCACGCTTTGCTTCGAGAATTCGATGGAAAGTCGGTTAAGGAAGTGTCTTAATGGGAACGGAGTGAATACACATTAAGTTTACGGCATACAGTGTGAAACTAAAAAATAAAATAAAATAAATATGGACAAAAATCATATGTTAATTATAAAAAAATCGGCTTCAATTATGTTTTATTAATATTACCTTTAAATTTATCTTTAACTTAACTATAAATATATACGATAAGATACGTTAATATACATATAGTCTAGACTGTAGTCTAGTCTTTGTGGTTACATCTTTGATTTACATGCGAGAGATTACTTAGAACTATTAATCCTGAATTAGTTCTAAGTTCTAATTGTCTAAAATAGAGATTGTAATTGTAACTTGTGGCGGTTCTATTAAATATATATATCGACACAATAAAGGGTTAAGCTAAAGAAGAAAAGAAGACTAAGAAAGAAGGACTAGAAAAAGAAGAAAATATAAATAAATTTTATATTTCCATTAGTGAAATCCTAGAAAATGGTGCCTCATTTTAAAAAATATTTCAGAAATTATTTTCTGAAATTACTTTTTAACATTTTTTTTTCTAAATTCACAGATAAAAAAGTGTTGATAGATAAAATAAATCTCTATCTTGATTTATTCTTGCATTCCTGGAAAAAATATCGTAGTAGTTTAAAGAGTATGTACTAGGTACACAATCCTAAAGTAACTTGATTAATTCAATTTAAATCACTTACTTTACTATTTAAATAAAAGGGCAAATTAACAAGCTATAAAAAATCTGCGGGTTCCAGATTCGCGGTAAATGAGCTTTTAAATGTAGAGCGCACGTCTCTTACGTTTGACACCAACTTAATACTAAGTAGGTTAAAGATTGAAAATTAAAACAAAATAATAAATTTGACTGTAAATGTGGCGGTTAAGGGTTTGATTCCCACACCATTAATTATTTCCATTTCCTCGTTCTGCTAAAAAGTCAAAGCACTGCGCTGAGTTCCACCGCTCAAGACGCAATGTTTTGAAAACTGGACAAGACCGGGAATGCAGTATCTTAACACAAGGACCACTCTACCTAACCTGCTATAGTATAAATATATTTACTTACATAAAAAAATACTCCAAAAAAGAAAACAACTCCCAAACCAAACGCAAAATAGTTCACAAACTATTCTTAGATAGAAAGACGCAAAGCAGCAATATAATAAAGTTGTCCCGTAACTCTATCGGGTATAAACACAAGCTTAGGTTATATAAAAAACAAGTTTAATAAGTAGTTAAAACAAATCCCATCAGTTTTGAAAACCACAAATACTCTTGGAGTTTTTTGCCCGAGATAGAACCGAAAGCAAATTTATTTTTGTGTAACACAGAATTGAAGAGCGCGGAGCAAGCTGTAAATAAAATAAAAATGTAAATGACGGCCCCGCGTTCGCGCCAAATGTGCGGCCGGCTTCTACTTACAGGCTCTCTCAAACTGGCATAGATTAATTATTAATGAATTACTTATACTTTTTTTAAATGATACAGTTATGTGATCTTGATAAAGGTCAAATAAACATACAACCTATTATTGGAAATACTTATTAGAACATTTATTACATTGTGAATATTTGATATAATAAAAATGAGACTTTATATTTTAAAAAGGGCCAATACCTGGGTGTAATTACATATTTTATATTTATAAATCATATTACCAACTGCGTTTATTAATTCAATACTAAAAACAAGTAATTTACAAAACTTTGAGAAGCGCATAAATTTTCCCCACTCGTAATAAGCGCATTAAGGGTGGAAAAAAATTTGAACTCGTCGCGTCCCGAAACTTTTCGCGTTTTCTTTTTACATTAAGAAAGAACAAAAAACGAGAAAAAAATCGCCTACTTAGAAGGGTGGCAACTTTTAATATCACCCACTCCACTACAAAAAATAAAAACATCGTTAGAGTATGAAAATAAGATATATTATTGCTTGGCCAGTTTTTTTCGGCGAGAAAACAAGTTAAGTTGTAATAAAAACACGCTGGCTGTATATGTGAAGCGCTTAGCGAATTTAAAACTGATGGGGGAAAAGTCGCGGGGGAGTGTTTCATCCTTCTACCGTTATTTCCTTATGTAGACAATGTGTATTTATATTCATACCTAACAGTAAGTATTATTGCTAAGATTATTGTAAATTATTGATGAACTTCAACTCTTACTCCCTTTTATTTATTCTATTTTATATAGCTTGCTGTATTTTGCCAATTTAATGGGAGCGCGATTGTAAATTATCTTTCATTTCTTTGACATCTCGTATATCCGAAAATATATTATTAAAATTATTTTAATTGAGTATTAAATTCTAATATTTTATCAGTTACCAATAATACCATTCCAAAAAGTACCTTTTACACGTTTCTTTCCAATAACCTATGCCTAACTTACGGGATTTTTTACATAGCAGTGTGTGTTTGTATAACGTATGTGTTTTAGTTATTAGATGTTAAGGTACAGTATTTATTTATAAATCACTCTCCAGATCGGCACTTAAGTTCGATTTATAAATACGGGTCTAAGGTACAATTGTTTATGGTACCTATCTGTTATTAGTGTATTTTTGTTCTAACCACTACGACTTCGGCGAAAAAAGTTTACGTAAAATATTGAATATTAACTGGTTTTCCGTAATCGGTTTACGGATGGTAATATTTCGTAATAACAATATATGAAAACATTAATGAAAAATTATATGAATTGAATTATTGTCACTGATCATCATTCATATCTGTTAATTAATCGAAAAGATTCTAATTTTCAATTAACTCCTTTGTATTATTGTATATATATTTGTATTATTGTACATTTATAGTTATTTGCACTTGCTTATTCAAATATATATTTTTTACGTTTATTGTGCAGATTAATTACAAGTTAAAAATGTGCTATTTCATTACAAGTAACACTGAATGAATAGATGCGTAATGTGTCACAGCCGAACGCTTAGGCCGATCGTGTCCCTCTATCGCTTGCACGCTCGGCTCTGGGGGAACGTGACAAATGAGTCATGCTTATTTTGTGCTCATTCCTCACACGCAGCCACGTAGTGCTTGCTTTTCATCAGGAACAGAGTACCCTCTTCCCTATCCAACCGGTGTCGCTGTAAAAGCCAATAAGGCTAATAGCATTAACCACAAGCTCAAAAAACAAGAAAATCGGCGTTCATCGATTTATAAGTTGTTATCATTGGTCATCAGCAAAGCGATCAAGATTTGAAGATACATTAAAAACCCTAATTTTAATAAAACACCATAAAAATACCATGATAACTTTTATTTCTTCCTACATATAGTAAATATAGTTATAATAACATTGAGAAACATATAATTGAAAGTGTTATGATTAAAACACTATCTTGTGCATATAAGATTATGTCAGAGTCATCGCACATTAACGACAAATACAATAAAATTATAATGTAGAAATTTATATTTTATTAGCTTTGCCTGCATTGTTTAGCGGCTTCCACTTTGTCTTAACAGTTATAAAAACTTTACTATTTCATACACCGTAAGGACAATAAAAAAATCATATTTTAAAAAAATATATCCAATTTGGTATAGTTGGGGCGTTTAACATACGTTTTCTGATATATATATTGACATACTTTTTATTACTATTTCTATATAATAAATTATTTTAAATCATGAATTTTTAACTATATATCAATAATTTAATTTCTAATAACCCTAGGTTATATTAGTGAATTAATCAGTCAAATAGTATTTATATATACAGAAGTTATTTATAATTATTTTATAAATACGCTGATTAATGAATGCAGATAAACAATAAAATAAAATAGTGTATATATGCAATAATGCTCAAAAGTATTTGGCCACCTCCACATTTACTTAAATTATATGCAATAAATAATTAAAAATCGTTTATTTTTACCGTTTATATTTATATTTACGTGTATATTTACACCAAAAAGCCATACAGCCTATATTTGCCCACTCCTGGTCATAAAGTAGTGTTATTGTCGGTTTCCTGAAAATTAGTTTTTGATGTGTAAATTTTATTTTGATCACATTATTAGGTAATAAACGCAGCTAAAGTATAAAATAATTAAAAATAAAATAATTTAGTTACATCACGTCTCAAAAGTTGTTTATATTTTACTTTATTATGTAAAAAAATGGTTAAAACTAAGGAATATTCTGAAGAGACAGAGAGATTATTGTGTCCTTAAAGCCTAAAGTTAGACTTGTGGATAAAACTCCAAGACAAATGGCAGAAGATTACCAAGGTAACATTGGAAAAAATAAAAGTCACATTTGCCAAGCTTTGCGAGACAATCACTAAAAATAAAGGAGCACACAGGACACAACCCAATTTTTTTTTCATAATTATGTGTAAATTATTGCTAATACATAATTAAAACTATTCTGAAGTAGCTTCATTTATAATTCTTTTTTTAAACTGCATTTTTCAGAGTGGCTAAATAATTTTGAGCAGTAGTGTAATAATGCTAATGTAAAATAAACATAATGCTAGTACAAAACAAAATAAAGTCTTTTATTTATAAAATTGTATCAATTTCATAAGATTTTTCTACTGTAATTAAATCGATTTTTGAGTCAATTTAAGAATTTTTCATGATATTTCATATACCTAATTACTAATAAAATTATTTTTCATATTAATGAGCGGTGACTCTAATTTAATACACTTAAATTATTCAAATAACTAGAAATAACATTTTATTTCCATTTTACTATTTGCTGTCTTCATCAATTGAATAATTCCCTTCTAGCACCACCTGAAATAAAATGCCGACATAAATTGATTAAATAAACTACATCAATGTTATCATTTCATAGCATGAACCTTAAACGTCTTTCTAAAAGAAACTTTAACAAGAAAATATTTAAAAGTGTATTTATTTATTTTATTTTAGAAATGTAGAATAAAATCAGTCATCACTATTTTTTGCCTGCCCTCTCAATAATTATAATTTTTATAATGTGATAAACCCTTAAACACTCATCTACTAAAAATAGCAGACTGATTTATATTTGTTAGACAATAATTTATTTATAATACCTTATATAAATACCCCCTGTATTTATATAACCTTTAAGAACAAACTGTCATACATTGTTGTCATTCTCAAGACCCAAATAATAATTACCTATATAGCTATCTAATATAAATTATATTAAAAGTGAACACCCACCCCCTGCATACCAGCTACTGCACGGTTAGTCTCCTTGTCCTCGCTCTCACCATCTTGTTCTTCCACTACCTCCATTTGCGCGTCTTGCTCACCATCTGAGTGGTCAATTATTTTATTTAAAAAATATATATAGGAAGATGGAATAATGCTTAGGAAGAAAAAAGGACCTAATATGACGGTTCCTTGAAGCATTTTACTGTGAACCGCCGTTTTCATGACATTTCCCCCTATTGCTCTAGTGACACAAAACGGAATATCGCGTGTGACAGCGTATAAGCAGGATACACCGTGATTTGTTTCTAATGACTGTTGTAGTTATAACAGGCTAGATTATACTACATAAATAAGAAACAAAAGATTCTACACACTTGCAGGTCTAACAAATTTTGCCAACTTAGAAAATTCAGTATTAAAATTATTATACATGTAAAGTAAAAAAAAATTTTGCTAAGCAAGCAAAAGCCGAAGTCCAGTGTATGCGCTTTAGGGAGTTTATATTTCATACCTTCAGAAGAAGCCTGTATAAGTTGCAAAGTGCCATCCACAATCTGTCCCGAAATTACTCCAGATAAATTAGTAACATTTAATTTTTGTCTTATTTTCTTCGCTTCTTGTTCTAATTGTTGCTGTATATAGAGTTCTTTGTGGTGCACTTTGTTGTGATATTTCAGATGATGGGCCTTCGTGAACTTCTTGTTGCATGGACCGCAGCTAAAATAATAATAAATCATTCAAAGATATTACTTATTACAAAATGAAACTTTAGCAGGGAATGACTTTGAAAATAATCCACCTCTGAGTGGAAATCAAACCCACAATGATCTTGATTAACATTAATAATACACAGAAATGACCTGAACATTCATATAAAGCTAGCAAATAAATAACTCACGAATATTTTTTCTCGCCCGTATGTGTTAGCATGTGATTGGCTAACACATAGGAATATGTGAAGGCTTTGCCGCAGAGTGAACACTGGTATGGACGGAGGCCCATGTGCAATCTGTTAAATGGAAATAAATATAATGATTCATATAATAGTAAATTTTATTAAATTAGTCTGTTAATCTAGAAAATAAGTAAATGAACACAAATTATGTTATTAAAGGCAAGATTAAATATTTGTTTGAAAATAGAGATAAATGATTTATATCTTCGAAATATAATATAGAACATTAAGAAATAAAACACTACTCAAACCACTAAAATTAAGACTTCCAACAATTCAATACCATATCCTGTAAAAGTCCCCACTATATTGAAAATTTTATACATTTCTTAATATTTATCTTTAAAAATGGTGCAGTACACTCGACGAGTCGAGTCGATTTTAAGACTTTTTATTATTTTCTTCCTCAGTGACCAATGCAGCCACGACTAGTCGAGAGTACTGTAAAATCAATATCTTAACAAATTTTCGTAATTTTTAAATTAAAACAAAACTAACCTCTCATGTTTCTGTCGACTGCCGAAATCACCAAACCTACGATCGCAAACTCTACACTTGTACGGACGGACCCCCGTGTGACGCATCATGTGACGACGGAGCTCCATATTGAGGACACAGGCGTAGCCGCAAACGCTTTAAAAGGAAAACAGTATTAATTAATATTTAATATTGTCATGGAAAACAATGTGAACGCGTCGGACATTTCATTTTCTCACACTGGTTACGAGGCAAAGCGCGGCGGTCGCCTAACAAATTATGCCACAAGAATTCAGCGGAAAGTAGAAACACATACACACTATATCTACGACGCACTCTCGGCTTCATCCGCTTAATCTTGCTGTTATATTATAGCCAAATTCTACAAAATCTTTACAAAAACTGTAGCTTGTGTCAATCTGATATATAAGCTATATTACAGTAAAGTTTCATTCCAGTTTTGGATGAAAGTGTAACAAACATTCATCCATCCTCACAAACTTTCAAATGTATAATATTAATAACATAAAATAAATAATTAAATATATATATAGTAGATTTAATAAATACCTGCAAACAAATGGTTTGATGCCCAAGTGTCGTCGTATGTGCGCTTGTAGCGACGCGTTTGACGTGAACGATGCACCGCAAGTCTCGCATACATGTCTGTAATGATACTTGCTAAATTAAGTAAATCATATAGCTAATGCCAACTTAGGAGTTAAAAATGCCTTGTCGTTTTAAATTAAAAAAAAATACAGCAATTGTCCAGAACTTAAAAGATCGTTTGTGTTTAAAATTTAAAATAGATATTAATAAAAGCTAAAGAAGAGTAGTCTTATTTCATGCAAAAGTAGTAACATATAT
Source organism: Heliconius besckei (assembly GCA_018249835.1). Lineage (NCBI taxonomy): Eukaryota > Metazoa > Arthropoda > Insecta > Lepidoptera > Nymphalidae > Heliconius > Heliconius besckei. Next base: position 4,081 of record DWNA01001618.1, on the reverse strand, counting down.
ATTAAAAACTTTAAAAAAACGCCAGGATTAAATGAGCGCACAGTTCTAACAGACTCGCGTCGGTAGATTCTAGACACGGTTAAAGTACTGTCGTTTGTCAAGAAAATTGAAAAAGGAATTGATTTCCTATTTAAGGTAAATAAAAGTTTTCGTAAAGTAAAAAATGTCACAAAATGATTTTTGGATTTTTAGGCATAAATATAGGGAGTATTTCTTTATTTTTATTTAATTTGTCTCTAAAACTCATTCAACTTACTTCCACAAGTAAAGCCAAACTTCAGTTAAACATGTGTGTAAATTATAAATTGGTGTGTGACGAAAGTTTCAAGCATTTCTTTATAAAATAATGTGCATTTTGAGATTTTTATATCGACGGCAGCAAAGAGCACACGACTAACTGTAAAATCACTGGTTTTCAGGAGAGCGTTTTTAAGCCAAAAATGTAATAACTTTTACAATACAGAAGCTATCTGTTTCAAATTTGGAATAGTTAATTATTATAAAATTATATACTATTTAGTATCTGCAAAATTTCAATATGTTATATTATATTATTTTTCAAAATACGGTAGATGTCCTTTTCTAGCCCGCTCGAAATGACTAACAAACTGAGTCAAATTCAAATTCAAAATATTCTTAATTCAAATAAACTTATAATAAGCACTTTTGAATCGTCGAATGAACATATGAACGAAAAGCTACCACCGGTTCGGAAGGCAGTTCTGCTGAGAAGAGCCAGCAAGAAACTCAACAGTTGCTCTTTTCAAAATCAATGGTACATATCTATTGGTATCTATTACATTAGCTGGCAGCTATCCTGCCTGACATTCAATAGACATTAATTCCACACATGCTTATCCTCTAAATATTCTTGAACAGTGTAATACGCTTTACTTGTTAGAATTTTTTCAAGTCAACTGCTATACATTCGCTTCTACTTGGGACACGGTAATTACTTATCCTTAAACAATAAGATCCGGTGACGCGGACGGTGAAATCACGTTTGTTTTATCAATAATTCATGACAACGCTTTGTATATTAATAAAATACTTACATATATTGTAATAAATGCACAAATATTTACATTATTCGTACTTAGGTAACACTAAAAGGTAATTAAGCAATGCAGGTATAGTGAGATAACTGCATCATCATGGATCATCGAGCAAACTAGAAACGAATAAGTGCCACATACCTTTGTTTATAACAAGTCAACGCGCCGAATCATCCCACGTACACGGACGATTGTATATATCCGAGTGTACATCGGCAATTCTTAAAAAATTGTGTATATGTCTTTATGTACGTGAGAAAATCGAGGTAAAAACCAACATTTTTGGCGAAAAAAAATATTACAAGATAAAATAAAGAATTCTGAGTTGAATTATGTAAAAAAACGCTTTTGGCAAAAATGCAGTTGTCTTCATGTTCTTTTCTGCCGTTGATATATTAATGTAAAATAACGAGAAAACACTCACGTCTTCTCATAAACATATTTCTTTCTTGGTTGTGATCGTTTTTTCTTTGGTTTGGGGTTTAGTATATGATCTGGTATGGGTTCAGAGAAAGCCATTATGGTTTCCTTTAGGAGAACATCCTCACTGTCCTCGTCTTTTGGCTTGAGACGTTCCTCGGTAGGTTTACAAGGCCTGCCACGTTTCCTTGGCTGGACTACCTGTAAGTGTAGCAGATAAAATTATATTATTAAAATAATTAATAACTAACTATGCTCATGACTTCATCTATAAACTGTTTGAAATAAAACAAACACTTAATATAAAAGGAAGTTTATCGAAATACAATAGCAACAAATAAGCAGCAGCCATTACTGGGACTAGCGTAGACGCACAAACAAAAATTTCAAAAATGATTGTTTTGGGTTTTATTACATTGACAATTAATGCCCTCAATAATAAACAAGTTAAATAAAAGCTTTCAATTAGCTCAGATCAGTTATAGCTTTGTTATATGTATAAATATCAGATTGTGAGTTTGATTCTCACTTAGCTTTTCTTAAACTAACAACTTTTCTTCTTCTTAAAACTAGACAAAGCCCGGCATTGAATTCTGCCCCTAAAACGCGATGTTTCGAAATATAATCAGTTCTTATTTCTCAGTGTGTCATAAGAATTCAAGCAAGATACATTTTTTTTTTGTTTTGCAATTTTTACACTTGCAAAACAAAAAAAATGTTTTTTATTTTGTTTTTTCTAATTTAATACTATACCTAAATATTGTTTGTAATAATAACAATAATAATATTTCTCCACATTAAAGTTTGAGCTATTTTTATCTTACACAACAGGGTAGTCAGTAAGAACCTAATGTGAAAAATAATCTCTTTCAATTACCTGCCTGAGTTGCAGATATTATGTGTTGAGTGGTGAAATTCAACACTAAACTTAATGTGGGAACTGTGAATATTTCATATCCCCAAATTAAAATAGAACTCACAACCATCACATTTACTGTTAAATATTGTCCCACTGTACCACAATAGCATAATCAAACAAATTTTGATAGAAAATAAAAACGAATACTAACCTCCTTCTTTATTTCTACTTCGGATTCAGGATCTTCACCACCTGGTATAAAGTCTGGATCATCACCCGTATCCAATTCTGTAGAAAAAAAAATGTAATGCAAAATGTATAGATACATATTTTCTCTTACTAGCTGAGTGTAAACGAACTGATTATGAGTTTGATTCCCACTCAAGGAAATAAATTATGCTCACTCTCAATTATTTGTCCTGGTAAGACACAGTGTGGTGTTAGGCTGTGCCACTCAACATGCAGTATGTCACAGTTGGATTGGGAGTATCCCAAAATTTTATTTATTTTGCCTACTCTACTAAATGATACAACCTGAAGCTAATGAAAATATCTAGTGAGTTTAGTGATATTTCATCTTTTCATCTAGATATCTTGTTGTGTGTAGAAAAAAAAATAACATTTTTACATTTATTTGGCTTGAAAAAGGAACTTGAGGCCGTCGTGGCGCAGCGGCACAAGGGTGTGACTGTAACGCGAAGGTTGAGGGTTCGATCCCCACTCGAGGAAGTGAAATATTTATTTATCTTTATATTTCTATTTCTTCGCTCTGGTGTCGAGGCAAAGCGCAACATGCAATGCCTTTAAAATTCAGCAGAAAGTGGAAAACAGAGTGTCTTAACACTAGGTTCCCTCTGCCTACCCTGCTGTGTGCGGGATACAGTGTGAAGCTGATTTCAAAGGAACTTAAATATAAAAAAAATCACAATTCATTACATTCAAGTACCAACCTTCAGTTTCGAAACGATCAATCTCATCTTCTTCTGGTTCTTGTTTCAAATCCAAAGATCCTGATGCCAGTAATGTTGTTAGTGCTTCAGGCTCCTTGCTATCTGGTTTAGGTTTTTTACGCTGGTATGGAGATACATCTAAAAATAAAAAATAACATTGAATCAATGATATATACATTTTGAAATATTGCTCTGGGATATATTATTAATTGTTAATGTCTGTAATAAGATTACTTATAATTTTTTGAGTTGAGAGAAAGATGCTATTGTAGTGGTAGTACCATATTAACACCACCACACCACCCAATTTTTAGATACAATGCAAATCCACAAATGGGAGCAAACTAATAGAGGATTCAGGTTTAGGCTTTCGTCTTCGCCGGGGGGGTAAGGTCATATGTCACTTGCTGTACATGGATGATCTGAAATTATTTGCGTCAAAACGTTCTGATCTTATGCGGCTACTAAAGGTAACTCAAACTTTTAGTAGTGATATAAGAATGGAATTTGGCGTCGATAAATGTGCTAGCATGCATGTAGTGCGGGGGAGTGTGATCAGATCTGATAATATTTGCATTTCAGATTCTGTTTCCTTCAGAACTCTTGGTGAAGGCGAGACTTATAAATATCTTGGAATGTCTGAAGCATTGGGTATTGATGAGCGGAGCATAAAGCAATTGGTGAAGGAGCGTTTCTTTAGCCGCCTGAAAAAAGTGCTTGGCAGCCTTTTATCTGGTGGCAACAAGGTGCGTGCTTTCAACGGTTGGGTTATGCCGCTTTTAGCCTATACTTTTGGC
>DWNA01001617.1:0-14080 GCA_018249835.1 Heliconius besckei | reverse complement strand
ATTACTTACTGAGTAATTAATAGCTATTTTAAATTTGCTATTAGCAAATTTAAAAGTACGGCCCCCTATTTTTGTTTATGGCTAAAGTTGGTTATCTAATTATTTTAAACCAAATGTGAATATAAAATAATAAAACAGTTAAGGAAATATATAAAATATAAAAAATATTTATGAATCAAAAGCATACTTGACTTGTAAAACTATCGCAAGTAAAGACTTTGTTATATTCATAAAAAATAAATATAATATCGTATTTTTATTGCTCGAATTCCATTTCAATTCATGTATATTGAATCGATAAGGTGTTAAGTATTATTTTTATTTCCTTCGTATAATTTCTATCTGTAAGAAATTATATTAATGTAAGGTCACATTGTAAATATCACAAGCCACAAGCATTGTCACATCTATTTGTAAATATAATTTTATTGAATTTGTATCTAGTTTATTATTTTATTACTCCATCAAACCTTTTTGTATTTGTATACCTAATATTAACTTGATATCCACCAAAAATTGATCATATGATTCACGCTTGCATAAATGAATAACTTAGTACATATGTACGTAAAAGATTTTTTACAATAATACGACTTAAAACATTAATATCTAAAACTAATATACAAAATAAATGATTAGAACTATTCATTTTGAAATTATATATATTGGGGCAAAAGGCAGAAGTAAAACAATATAATTATCCAAAACATTTATTCCTATAATATAGCAAAATCTGCATAAACACGAAGCAACCAATTATAATATAATTAATATAACAAAACTAAATATGATATGTGATTAATTTAAGATTGACTTAGCGCAGCTGTACTAAAAAATGTGATTACATTATACAAATTAGATAAACAAAAATATAGCAACAACTTAAATATAAATTAATATGTAAATATAATTTAGAATTTCATTTACAACCCCTTATTAGCATTTTCGGATTATATTACAAGTTTTTAATTGCCATGTAAAAAGTATAATTTATATTTTTTTACATTTTATATATATAGATTTTACATCTTGTATCTTATAAATTTAGTAATAAATTATGATGATTTGAGAAAGGAAAACGAAGAAGACTTAGCTTCTTTTAAGTACTATTTATTTGAATATTAGATATATTACCTATCCTGTGATATGAAATATATATTTGTTGATATTCTTTTATATACAAACATGGTTAAAGTTAAGTTAGTTAGTGTAATTACAATCTATAGTGATTTTTTGTTACTCATGCTCATTTATAAAAAAAAATCAACAATTCTAATTTCAGAGTGCTCTCCAGAAAAGTTTTAAATTTTGACAACCAACAATTTTGATAGAAAAATGCGATATTTAATAAGAGAAGGTAATATACAATTTAGATACAATTCGATTAATTAAAAACAGTTTATTTGTACAACAAAATAATTAAATTCTCATTAAAATGATTCACGGCCATTGTAACCTATCATATAGGTCCACAACTTCTTAATGTTATATAACGCTAATCACTAATAAGGAGTTTTTATAACTTTTGATAATAATTCCTAACAAAAAGTTGTTTTTGGACAACAGTCTCAAAAATAAGCATCTCACCATATGTTCGTATATCTAAAAATATAATTTCTTATTTACAATATAATTAAAGAGTAACGTATAGGACTAAGTAAAACCTTACGCTAACAGGCGTTAGTTGGCTCGATCCTTGGATGTGTTTTTGACTAAAACTAAACATGACAAACCTATATTGTTATATACATATTACATAGGTATAATAAAAAGATCTAAAATAAATATGATATATACAGATATAAAATAAAAATGAAGTACCTATATATTATATTACAATATATATGTAGCATATTTTTTTGAAACATATTAAATAAAAATTAACGAAACGAACGATCGAACGATTATGATGTAAAAATTAAAGTAAAAATGGCTACGTACTGTATTACTGTTTTAAACTTGGTCTTCTCGTAACAAATATTACCTACTGTTAAAATGGTAACTTATCCATCTGCATCGAGGAGTGACACAAGGGGACGTAATTTCTCCCAAATTATTCACTAATGCATTGGAGGATTTTTTCAAGACGCTGCACTGGAAAGGACGGGGCATAAACATAGATGGCAAATTTCTCTCACACTTGCGATTTGCAGACGACATTGTCATTGTTGCTGAAACCGTGCAGAACCTGCAATATATGTTGAGCACCTTGGCTGAGTCTTCTGCTCGCATCGGTCTTCGAATGAACTTGGGTAAAACCAAGATAATGTTCAACGAACATGTTATTCCGGAACCGATTGCACTTCATGGAGTACCTCTCGAAGTTGTTCAGTATGCCTATCTTGATCAAACTGTACAGTTAGGTAGAAACAACTTGGAGATGGAGGCTCGCAGAAGAATACAGCTTGGTTGGGCGGCATATCGGCAACTGCGTGATGTCTTTTCGTCATCAATATAGCAAAGCCTAAAGACGGTCTTTAACGAGTGCGTCCTTCCAGTTATGACATATGGAGCCGAGACATGGACACTGACAGTGCAATTGGTCCACCTGTTTAAAGTCGCTCAGAGTGCTATGAAAAGGGCTATGCTTGGAGTATCTCTGAAGGATCGAATTTAAAATGAAGTTATCCGACAGAGAACCAATGCTATCGACATAGACCAAAGGATTAGCAGGCTGAAGTGGCAATGGGCTGGTCACATTTGCCGCAGAAGCGATGACCGTTTGGGTAAGCGCGTTCTAGAGTGGAGACCACGCCTCGGCAAGCGTGATGTAGGAACGTCCTCCAGCTAGATGGGGTGACGATATTCGCAAAGTGGCGGGCAACGGCTGGATGCAAAGAGCTGAAGATCGAGCTCAGTAGCGTGCCATTGAAAAGGCCTATGTCCAGCAGTGGACGAGGACAGGCTGATGATGATGATGTTAAAATGTTAAGAGTACTATCGTACGAATGACTTTAATTCAAAATATGGTTATATGTTAAGAATTTTTCATTTATAAACACAAATATCACTGCATATCATAATGTTTAAAGTTTTAAACGTTAAATGCAAATAAAATACGACAATAATATGGACAGCAATAATATAACAAATTATTTTAAAATGTTAATCGATATACTGAATAATAAATAAATGCGGGGTCAAGTCATGTAATTCGTGTGACGTAACTTATGGATGTCACTCACTCACACTCACAGCATAATCCATCAAATATAGGTTGTCATGTCAAGTAAAACTCTCCATACCAACACAAAACCTAGATCTATAATTAATTATTAATAATTCTCTTAGCGTACGTTACACATCGAAAAATCGGGTATCACAAACATCACAATTATGCTACGATAGAAAATATACATAAATATTAATTTAGAAGGCATCTAGAGATCATAAATTCATGGCGTCTTCGAGCATATGTAGTAAGCATTACCTGTTATAGATTATCAACTTCGTTATATAAAGCTTATATTACACGTTAGGTCGTATACTTACAGTCAATATTTCCTTATACCTTAATAATGGAACCTTAGTAATGGAAAAACATCCTTGAGTTTCAATTTATTTATTATTTAGTAATAATTTTCACCAATTCAATACCAAAACCGATAACCCGGTGATACTAATCATATTGAAAAAATAACAATAAACAAATGTTATTGCACCCTAAAATTCATAATTCATTAATTTTGTATATGCACAGATATTTGTACCTTAGGTTCGAATAATTTAGCACATAAATATTGCCTTTTCCAAAGAAAATTTACTCTCTAAAAAAATTAACGTTTTAAACGTTTACACACACACATTTACTTTAAAAAAAATAAAAGTTCAAAAACTTTTGTTATTCAACAAAAACCTCTTTTTTTTGTTAATTTCAAACACAACTTATTCATACTGATTGCCATGAATATCTAAGAATGTATCATCATTTAAGAAAAAAAAAAAGGAATAATATAAGATAGCATGTGATGACTTGAGGGTAGTGGATATAAGCATAAACATTTGACGAAATATAGTGAGGACATAAAAAAAAATTTGCACAGTAATAATGAGTTTTTTTTTTCGAAATTTTATTACTTTTTTATAGCTCTAAGAATAAAATGGTTGAGCATATAAAAGTTTATTTATTTTATTTATGATCCATTAAACTCATAAGAATGACTCTTTATCATTAAAGAGTCTCATCAATATGTTCAGAACTTTTTTTGCTTTTATTATTTTTTTACTCGTGGTAGAGACCGTCTATTCTTAAACTGAACTTACAAAATTAATAAGTGTAATTTCAACTGTCACGGCAAAAAATAGCATCAGCAAATAAATAAATAACAAAAAATAAATAAATAATACAATTTTATATCGCCTTCGAAAAAGAAAAGAATTTGCCTCAAATTGACATTAGACGATTTGGATTCGTCTGTTCTTAGAAGAACTATTAAGTCATTTCAGTCAGAATTCAATAGAAACATTAAAAAATGTATGCAAGTTTTGTTTGACAAAATATGGTTAAATTAAAAAATATTAAAATTTATTAAATTAGTAAAATTTTAAACTGTCTTGACTCTAATCAAAAATTCCTTCAGTGAAGAATGTTACTACTACAGTTACATACAGTAGACATATACATAGATGGTGTTTTTGCTCTTATGAACCTATTTGTTACATATTATTTTTGCTGATGCTATTTTGATGTCATTGTGATTATCTATTTGTATGTGTAGATTACACAGTAGATTATCTATAACGATAGAGTTTTTAATTCAAACGTAAAATCTTACGCCAACAAGTGATAGGTACTTATTCGATAATTTTTTTTTAATGAAGTATAGACAATTTTTACACAAATCTATACAATTCGACCAAAATAGTGAACACTTATATTCTCATTGCTCTCGTATCTAAAATTATAATAATCCCCACTAGTATATCACAAACCTTTCTGTAAACATTCCTCAATCCCGCCATTTATTTGGCATAACGCTTTCTAAAGTAATCTAGCAATGAACTAATGTTTTATAATTATATACTACGCTAAATTCTTAATAAAATATACTATATTAATAAGCAGTAAAATTATTATATATAATGAAAATTAAATTTTCTGTTTTGAACGGTGAACTTCAAAAGAAATCATCGTGAGTGTCACTTCGTCATATAAAATTGTTATAAAAAGCGAAAGTATAATATAATAACTTATTAACACTACAATCAACATTAGACATGTGTATAAAAACTATTGTCCACAATCTTAAAGTCCATTAAAACGAAAATAATATCAAGTAAATCAAATTATTTAGTCAAAGCTACATAATTGTTCGCGAAAAAGACTAATTCAGCGGCAGATTTGATTTACTAGCAGGCTGAGTAATCTAAAGCCTAGAAAAGCAAAATGGAAATCGGTTTTTTTGCTTCTCATATGTCGAATTCCGTATGTCTTACAGATAAAAGTCAGCGACAAATTTGTCTGTTGACTTTTTCAATTTTATTTGTAAATTCAACAGTCTAGCAATCTTCTATATCCTACAGTAAAAGAGGCAGTTTGACGCCCCATACTAGTACTTGCGATCTGGGGTTCCAACTGGAATTGTCAGATTGTAACAATAACCTAAAAACAATTCTAGCGGTAAAAGAGACAAAAACTAAACAGCCTACAGGCTGAAAATATGTAAATCCGCCACTAGACTATTATACGGAAAATCGTTGAATGTGTTCAAAGCGTTATGAAATAACTACATATTTAGTATGGATATAATAATAAATATAATATTAAAAGTCACATGATTACTTACTGCTAATTAAATGACAGAAATAAGCGTTGAAAAATGACATATGTTGTACGACAGTATCACTCGAAGTGATATAAACATTTAACATGCTCGCTTATAGCAGTCTTACAGTATGTATAATAAATTTAGATGCGATTTCGTTTGAAAACTTTTGTGTCACTTGTGAATACTACATACTATAATTCCGTACAAAATTGTAGCTTCTCGATCGAAATCAATTTCTTATGATATTATTTTTGTACTATGTATTTTGTGGTCACGCTTTAGAATATTATAAGATAAAGTAAATATTATTTAGTTCACCTCCAATAGTACTCACTACAATATATAACTTTAGCGATTAATTGGAGTTGAACTAAAAATTACATAGACATAGTAAGAATATGGTATTTGTTTATTTAGTAATTTAATATGTACGTTTAGGTTTATTATACGTTATAGTATTCTATGATAACGGTTCACATAAGACACGAAGAACTGTAAATAAAAAAATATAATATTTTCATACTAAAATTCATCTTATAGAATTATAATATTCAATTCATAGAATAATAATATTTTTAAAGTGTTATTCAAATATTAGCGAATTAAAAACCTGAACAAAAACATCAACGTAGATAGAAAATGTTTTTGTATCATTGTGACACTGTTGTTTTATCGTTTGTTTACATTTCTTTAAGTTCCTACCAAATCGCATCTAAATAGTGAATGAGTATATATAATAATTTACGTAAGCTCCTCGCCGCTCAATAGAAAGACTCTGAAAGCAGATTCGTCGACAGGATCGGTGTACAATTCCTCCTGGGAAAATGAGCATTGTTTAATATAAATATAAATATATATTTTTTTCTTTTATACTATACCCCGCATATAGCAAGATAAGCAGGGGAAACCGAGTGTTAAGATATTTCGTTCTCCACTTTTCGCCTAATTGTAGAGACATTGCGTGTTGAACGTTAACACGGTGGAACCAAACAACTTTGCCTTGTCACAAGGAGACTAACGTACGACGGTTGTGGATTCGATTTCCGCTCAGGGAAATGAATTATTTAATATTTTCATTTCCTGGCTCTGGTAACATGGAAAAGAACAACGATGAATTCCACCAATAAACACGCTATGCCACGAAATTTCGACGGAAAATGAGGAACGCAGTTTTAGCGCGAACATGAAAAAAGAAAACGACATACTTGATCCAGATGTACAGAGGGGGCGTCGAGGAGCAAGTCCGCGTCCAGAGCGAGCGCGCCCTCGCCCTCAGCCTCCACGCGTACACATCGACCCATTTGCCTAAACAATTCATTATATTTATCATTTACTAATTGTAATGTATGTCATATAATAGATAGATTTATAATTATTCAAAATTATTATCTCAGTATATTACACTTATGGCACAAAATGGAGGTGAAACACGGATACTTTATGTAAAAAGTATAACATTATACGGTCTGGTTTACAAAGTTAAGTTTAATATCAGTGCATTTATTTGCAATACCAACTGACGTTACAGCAGAGCCGTTTAAAATTGCACAAAATTAGAATCTACATGAATCGATGTTATCAAATCAAAAAATAATGTCCTCCGCCGAATTCTGTAGGTATTGCGTGTGTATTAGCTGCAGAATATGTTATACCGGAACTCAACACCGCGCTCTGCCTTGATACCTGAGCAAAGAAATTAAAATACTAATATTTCATTCCCTCGAATGGGAATCGAACCCACAACCTGTCACGTTTACAGTTACACTTTGTACCTCTGCGCCAACACAGTCTCAACACAGACAGAGCTAACTAAATTATAAAAATCACTAACACAAAACTTTTATATATAATAGAAAGTAAAAAAATACTAACTCGCTATCGTCATTATGCAGAACATTGCCGTGAAGAAAGAGATCGCTCCTCACTGTGTATATGTTGCTTTCAGAACTCTCCGATTGTTCCACCTGTAATAAATAACATCTTATTTTTGCTCCACGCTTTATCCATACGCTTTAAACGGCAAATTGTTAAAAGTAATGAATTGATTGTAAATTCATCACAAAAAAATGTAATATAAGTAAATACATTAATATTTATTTATGTATTTATCCATTTAGTATGACTATCTAGATCTTATTTTAAAAAACTTCAACATGCACGTTGGCACTGTGGCAACGCGTGAATTACGCCATGTATACCTGTACATCGTCCTCCGGCACAAAGCCATCGGCTTGGTAGCGGTCAGCGCGCGACGCAAGCGGCCACGTGCAGTGCGTGCGCGCGGAGTGACCCTCTGAACTGGAATCTTCTTGTTCTACTTCTAATTGAGCTGGTTCTAATAAACCTACCTACAACATTTAAGACTAATCATGTAAGACAACAGAGGCCGTCGTGGCGCAGTGGAACAAGCGTGACGATCTCGTGACGGTTCAACGTCTCGTCTTAAACGCGGAACACTTTCTGCCGAATTTTCGAGTGATTATTTCTGAATTAGAGTTTCAGAACAGGATGTCCTAATGGGATAAGTTTCCATTATCTCATCACTGGGTTCCAAGGTTCCCTCTGCCTACCCTGCGAAGAAGTGCTGATAGAGCGTGAAGATAAAAAAAATTATCAATAGCTTACCATAAATAAATTTTCCGAATCAACTTTTGTTTGTGCTTGTTCCTCAATGGTTATGAGGGTAGGCGGATTATTCTCTTCCTTTTTGTGTACCTTCTTCATATGCATATAAAGCGAACTCATGTTTGTAAATGTTTGCTGACAATCTGAAATTTAATTAAAATTATATAGGCTATTAGGCTATAGGATTATTATCTATATATATATCTTCTATATATATAAAATCGAAAGGTCACTCACTCATTACGTAATCTCAGACACTACATGTGCCAGGAATCTTAAATTTTGCATAGGAGTTATTTATAGGACGTAGGTGCTCGCTAAGACGGGAATTTGCAATATTCGACTTCTAAGGGGTTGTTTTTGGGGTTGAAAGTTTGTATGAAACTTCGTTGCTACAAATGCTAGGAGTCTCAAATTTTGCATGGACGTCACTTATGGGACGTAGGTACTCATGAAGACAGAAATTAATAATAACGTAGTTCACGCGGGTGAAGTCGCGGGCGGGCCGCTAGTATATATATAAAATCGAAAGGTCACTCACTCATCACGAAATCTCAGAAACTACATGTGCTAGGAATCTCAAATTTTGCATGGACGTCACTTAAAGGACGTAGGTACTCATGGAGACAGAAATTAATAATAACGTAGTTAACGCAGGCGAAGCCGCGGGCGGGCCGCTAGTTTTATTATATAAACGTCTATATTGAACTATAGAAAAATAAAAGGTAGCAAGATTTAGTCTAAGCTCGTTTATACAGATTTTTGATAATCGGTCTAAATCTCTTGTACTACTCGTGTGCAGCGTCTCATTTTTAATTCTTGATATTGTATTTTTGTTGCGACATTGAGTTCCACGACTCAACACGCTATGCCTTCAGAATTCGGCGGAAAGCGGGGAGTGTCTTAACATTAGGTTTCCTGTGCCTATCCTGCTGTGCGCGGGATACAGCGTGAAGCTAAATTGATTTTTTTTTTGTGTTCGATTTATTTATAGGGAAAGATAAAGTTGTCATTGTCATTGTACAAGAATGGAAAAAAAATATATGTGAGTAAGCAGTAATAAAGAAATGGAAATTGTCGACCCAACTCATAATTTCTTCTTGATGATATAATGGAATGATTCATTATTAATTCAAATTACACATCAGACAAGAGTGAAAATTAAAAGGTGCAATGTCCAGAGTAGATGAATTGATGTTTATTTTTTTATTGATCTTTGATAATAGAGTTCAATTAAAAGTTTTATTTATTATTCTAGTTTGACTTGTAGGGAAACATAGGCTAACCGGCGTGGGAGCAGCGGTGGCGGGGCAGCGGCGCGGGCCCTGGCGGCGGGTGGTGGCGCGCGGCGTGGTCGCGCAGATGCTCGCGGCGCAAAAAGGCGCGGCCGCAGGCGGCGCAGGCGTGGCGCCGGTCGCCCGTGTGGCGGCGCGCGTGTCGCAGCAGCTTGCTGGCCGTGCGGAAAGACCAGCCGCAGTTCTGTGGGTCATGTACCGTACGCATTTAGGTCGCAGCACGGCCGTAGATTCGATTCCCATATCAGGGGATAAATTATTTTCATTTTCTCTCTTCGTCTTGGCCCTCTAATTATTAAATTAAGTAGAAAGCAAACAAAATTTAATTTAATAATTTCCTACTTTCAGAATATAAATAACCAGGTTGCTGTAACCCAACTTTAGTCATGACAGGTTATTTAAAATAATATATACTAAATAATAAAAAATATATATTTTACACCTTTAATTACATTTAATATTTATTTATAGGAACCTATAGTACTTATAATAAAATACGGTGCCTGTACATGGAAGATAAATAAGAAAAAGTGGGGGCATTTATTAATGTAATAGAACGCAATACAACGACTTTTAAGTATTCTACTTGTTTCGCTGTGCGTTTGTTCACGCTAGTCTCAGAAACGGCTATACTGATTTAAATGCAGTTGACACAAATCAAATTTCAAATAAATTCCCAGAAGACTGAAATTACGATTTATTTAGTGCATAACATTATAGATACCCACCATACTTAAATAATTAATAAACATTTTTAAATACATTTAAAAATATATTTGTATAATTCAAGCGGACGAAGTAGCATGGAGGACGCTTTATTTATATTTTAACAAAAAAAATTAAGATATATATATATATATATTTAAACAAATTTAGCTAGGGCCGTAGTTTATTTTTTACGCCAGAGCTGAGTAACAAAATACTCACCTATGCCACTTTAAGCTGAGACTCAACATACAAAAAGCTATAAACTGTAAACAAACAACCAGAAAAATATTCAGACAGCTAAAAATATTTTCTTGAACACTCACAGGATATCTGCAGGAATATGGCTTGTCCCCGGTGTGGGCGCGCGCATGCTCGCGCAGGCGGCAGGGCTGGCGGAAGGCGCGCGAGCAGCCGGGCCAGGGGCACGCCAGCAGACGCCCCTCGCGCGCCGCCCCCGAATGTGCGCGCGCGTGCGCCCGCAGCCCCGACGCCCAGAAGAAGCGGCGCGTGCACTCGTCACATCTGATCATATTATTTTTTAGCTTCACGCTGTATTCCGCACATAGCAGAGGAACAGGGGGCAGAGGGAACCTAGTGTACCCCGTTTTCTCAATAAGACACCGTTTCACCACCGTCCTCCACTCTCCACAGGATTCTCCAGGCATTACGTGTTGAGTAAATTCAACTCCGTGTTTTTTTCTTGTAAATAGAGCGAGGATATAAAAATATTAAATATTTCGTTCCGAACAATAACCGAACCTATAATCATCGCGGTTACAGTCTCACGCCTATGTCCTTGCACCAAAGTATGTATGTAAAACACTCTTATATTCTTAAATATACTCCACGTATTGTGGAAGATACAACAAACTGATCTGTATAATATTATTATCAGTGTGTAGTGTGTCCTATGTATAATTATATTGGATTGATTCTCACACGAGAGGATAAATTATTTTCATTTCATAGATGAGGAGATAAAGTGTGACATTAGATTCTACCACTCAACAAGCAAGTGTCTTAACAATATGTATACTCTACTCATCCTGCAATATATGGGATACAGTGTAACTTATATTCCAGAAAATATATAATATTTTCATCTTAAAAATATTAAATAATACAACAGACTAATCTTAATACATAAATATTTTTTTGGAAATGTAAAATTAAAAATATAATATTTAAAATATAAATTGTGTATTTCTATGAAATTTACCTGTAAGCAGCTTCATCTATGGTATGTTCTTCATTCAGATGCTTAATTAAATCTACTCTTATGTGAAATATCATGCCACATGGTTTTTCTACACCATTTTCTAAAATCTTCTTAACTGGACACTCCACAGTGGTCTGTCTCGGAGCTTTGGGACTTGAAGTTTTGTTGTGAGTACTTTTATGCTTTTTTAACTTTTGCTCACTTAAAAATTCTTTTTTACAGTCAGGTGCATCACACTAAAAAAATATATGATTTAATTAAGTTTATTTTTATATATTTCTTATTTTTAACATTATAATTATTATTAAATTAATATTAAATTATATTTCCTATAGAGTAAAAACTGTCATAGACTTTTTTATTATTATAATAAAAATGGATGCAAATTTGTATATTATTGTTAAGCCATCAGTATATGCGACTTTTTATAACTTCCGTTTTATTTTGTTTACAACTGTTTACAACAAGCAGAAATAATTCATAAACAATGTTATCTGTATGACAAATATAACACATACCTTAAATTTAACAGGTCTACGAGTTAACTGCTCCATTGAGATCTTTTTTACAATAGGCATAGATGAAAAATGTTCTTCTTGTTCTATATTAGAATCTAATATATTAGATTCTTCAATAATAGGATTTACGTCTAACGTCTGTATCGTGGCCACCCTGGTGTAACCTTCTTGTATTTCAACTGAATCCCCAGGTATTGTAGGTAATGTTGTAATTGTCATTGTTTGAAAATTATTTTCTTCTACAGCCCTACTCAATCCTAAGCTAGCCGTAGCTAGGGTAAAATCTCCTGATCGTGTGTCTTCATCTTGGTGATTAGATGACACTGCAGCTAAAGGTATCATTGTGCTAGTCACATCTGGCTTTTGTTCTAAATAGAAAGTATTTACTTGAGAATTATCATCTGTAAAGTAATACATACAATTACAAATTGAGGCCATCCTGACTGCATCAATATTTGGCTGTAAATACGGTAATTTTGGGTTCAATCCCAACTCAAGGTAATGACTTATTTCCTACCTACAGTGAAACAAAGTGAGGCTGAGTTTTGCCACTCAATATAAAAATTCTAATTCAGGGAAAACGAAAAATCGGATTGTCACTACACTAGGTTCTATCTAACTATTCTGCTATATGAATTAAAAAGTGTGAAGCTAGATATATATTTTTTTCACTTACTTCTTCTTTTAAAGTACTATTTATCCTAGTTAATATTTTAAAAATTAAACATAAAAGTAATTCTTACAATGCTCAATAATAATTTTTTGACTATCCTGAGTAAAATCTAAGCACCACTTTTGCCCACCTTCGCCTTCTTGCTTGTTGAGTAGATCGGCATCACAAATTGTAATATTCTGAATTCAAATAATCAACAAATGTTATATAGCAAGGGTTACTTTAGATGCATATCATATTTACATACATATTAATATATATTTCTTTGTTTTGTACTTAAATGTAGTTATATTGAAATATCTAAACAAAACAACACCTTTGAGGCATGAGTTAATAAAAGGGTATAAATGTGATATAATTTAATATATATTTATAAGCATAGTATACCTGTCTAACATTATCATTTAATAAAAATGATTCCACATTTAAAGATTGGCTTTGATAGTCCTCAAAATCTAAAAAAAATATAATTTTGCATTAGTTTTTATAATTCATAGTCATAATAACAAAAAAAGTGATAACCATTACATGCATGTAACATTTTCGATCTGGATATGGATATAAGAGTACTATACTGGTTAAACTTATACAACTACAGTATTCTTTATATTCTATAAATATATGTAGATAATTTCAGTTATTTTTTGTCCATCTGTTATTAACAGTATGTGATATTTGTTGTAAATTTTTTATCTAATAATTAAACTTTTTGTACCTATCACTGCTTTGTAGTAAGTGATAATATGTTGGCTCGACTAGGCTAAATCCAAAATTTCATAAGTCCCATTTAGACTCTGCCCATATCCAAAATTATCCAAACTAATATATTGGATTTGGTTATGGTTACAGATAGTTTATCATTCGGGATATACAATAGTTTCAGTTATGGTTACAGAGCTCCATAACATCACAAGTTATATATTTAAAATATATGTACATTCAACATCAACATTATACTTACTGTGGCAATTATCAACATATATAACATTATTCTTTGCGTTAAAATTTGGTGCTGTTTCCTGAATACTCGCTATCTCATCATTATGATTAATTTTTAATTTATTTATAGTTTTCTTAACAAGGTGCATGGAATTATTTGTTTTATATTTTGGTACCTTATCAACCTCTACCTTACTTTTTGGGTCAAAGATAAATGATGATGTTAGTAAAGATTTTGCACTAGAAGATTCATAAATATCAGTCTTGTTCTTCTTACCAACATTGGAAGTCTTACTAATATTTATCTTTTTATGTAAAATGCTAGGCTTTTGGAA
>DWNA01001616.1:0-14082 GCA_018249835.1 Heliconius besckei | reverse complement strand
ATTAATTCTATTCTAATCTCCTCATATTATATAATACACCTATGAAAGTGCTTATTATAAATAAATTTTACATATTATATGCATAAATAATTACATTAAGCGCTATAGAATCACGCGAACAAAAGTCACGTGTCAGCCGATTTCACCATTATTCAAACAATATTAACGCGTCATTTAATTTCTGATACCAGCCAGGTAAGTGAGTATATTGTTTTATTTCTATGGAATTGAAAAATCTCGTTTTCCAACTCTATAGTGCAGCTAACGCCATAACAAAGCCATTAAATATATATTATATAAAATATCTCGAATATTCAAACAATGAATTAAGTAGATTCATTCGTGCTTAGTCTCGTTGATAAACAATAGGCAATATACCTATATAAATAAAAAACTTCTTTAGTAATCTATATATATAATCTATATATATAAGGACTTGTCCTCACTGACTGAGGTAAGACGCACGCACAGCCGTAACCGCTTATGGTAGAAACGTGAAATTTGGACAGACGTTTACACATGAATTGCCACGATCACATATATTTAAATTATTAAAAAAATGTACTTAATATAAACATAAGAAAAAAAAAAGCAGATTTAATAAGAACTACTCGACACGCGCGTTGTTCTTCGTTAAAGGATTCCGTGGCTTATCTTCGTGGCTATACCGTCATCCAGATCCTAATCGAATCTGTATGGGACCACCTTACTGGCATCCCTTTTTCGATTGATACTAAAAGATAATAGAATATCTTCTCAATTACGGAAACGGGGAAATATACTAAGAAAATTGTGTACTGGTAAAATAAAAAAAATTGGGGTTAAATTAAATCAGCTTCTCGTAAACAGCTGAGGAGGCTGAGGGAACCTAGTGCTAAAAGACTCCGTTCCTCACTTTCCCCCAAATTTTTTGAGGCATTGCGTGTTAAGTAGTGGAACTCAACGATGAGTTCCACTACTTAACACGCAAGTAAGTAGTGGAACTCATCGTTGCACGCTTACTGCCAGAGCGACGAAGTGAAAATATTAATAAATAATAGTTGATTCCTTTGAGTAGGGATCGACTTTAAACCGGCCTACTGATATAAATATTGTTATCTTTTAGAAATGATTAAACAAAGCAAGAAATTGACAAGACCAGCTCACCACATCATCAAAAAATATCCCAAAACCAAATGACGGAATTACATAATACAAAACATGCGTTCTCCACAATCCGGTAACCACAAATAACATGGCCTAAGAACCCTCTGTAATATGTATGTGTGTTTGTCAAACTTAACTAATAAACAGAGAAAAAAAGCACACCACTGATTTACGAGCAGTCCTAAATAAACACTGTTAGTTTGTATCGTGATGGCGAGGATTTCAAAATAGTGTTAAGTTTTATTGCCCACTCCGCAGCAAGGGCTTTCGAGAGTGGAGGGCAATGACATTGTTTACTCCGTTTTTATCTCGGCGAATTAAAACGTTTTTTGATACATATGATATTTTTAATAATTTTTTTTTAGCTATAAGGATGTCCCGCATGTAGCATTGTAGGCAGAGAGAGAGAGAGTTCTGAAGGCATTGCTTTTGCCTTGATGAAAGAAATCGAAGAAATGAAAATATTAATTGATAATTATACTTCATTTACCGGAGTAGGAATTGAACTCACAACCGCTACGTCAGTCACACGCTTGTCCGTGTCATTTGATTACTTAGTGAAAAATTTATAATCAAACATTATGGTATGGTATACCCGTATATTTCATGGAAGACAGAGGGAACCTAGTGTCAAGACACTTCATTTTCCAAAACTTAACGCCATGTTTTATCCCGAACGAATGCTATGGCCGTGGCAACCACACATCTATAGAGATATTATATACTGTAATTTCTCACTAGGTTCTTTGTGAAATATAGGTATATAAGAGAAATTATATGTATATCATAAGGACAAAAAGTAGAACAAAATTATACTCAAGTGTTGCCAGTAGTTGCAAAACGCAATGTGGACGTCGCTTGTTCCCTATTTAGCTTTATGACTTCAGTAATTAATGCTGCTTGTAACACTCGTTACAGGCTATACAGTACGCTGTAAAAGCGTAAAAACTAAAGTAGAGAACCTCAAAAGTGGGTCACCATGAAACACATGTCCAGTAGTTTTATGGTTAACACTAGCGCTGTCTATTCTTTGCTTTGTGTTAGATTTATCATGTAAAATTAAGAAATCATTTTTGTAGAATTCTTTCTCCTTTATTCTTTCTCTTCTCGTTCTTTTATATAATTTTTTGTTACTTTTTATTTTCAAAATCAGTTGCTTGTTGGTTAAATAATAACTGCACGACGACGTACCGACACGCATCTTTGGGTAGAAAGTAATGTAATAGTTTTCATATGTATATAAGTATAAAATCTATACTAATATTATAAAGATAAGGAGTTTCTTGGGTTGAACGCACTAATCGCATGGAAAAATGGTTTGAGTTCAAGAAATATATTTATGTAGGCTAGTCCATCTATTGAAGAAGCCTATAGGCTGTACGAGTATAATCCATCACGCCACGACGAAATAGGAGTTAAGTAATAATAAAAACTATAGTAAAAACGCGGGGGCTGGAAGCTTTCGAAAACATTATGCTTTTCATCACAACCATCATGACCGCACAAATCTTACTCTACTTATCTATATCTATTTGACAAAGCAGACGAAGCCTTTGGTATAACTACTTGGTAATTGCCAACATGTTTCTTCACTCAGACAAGGCACATCTTATTCTTCTTTGGGTGCCTCTTAAAGCAAGAGAAGCCGATGGTTTCCTAAGCTCTGCCCAATGCTAAATAGAATAGTTGTTCCATGGATCTGACACCCTCATGGTCTAATCTATCTAAAATCATTAAGTTTATCCATTTTAATTAAGAAATCTAATTATTTATTTAATAATGATCATCGCATAATGATTGAAACTATTAATAGAAATAGAATAAATAACATAAAACTTGCAATAACCCTTTCAATATTCGCAATGGTTACGTCCGTCCAGGCGCCGCGTTACGTCACATGGCACAGCATACGTTTCTGTGGTAATCCGGATTCATTAATTTCTATTCTGTTAACGACCACACATTATTTTATATCTGAATACACTATTGCATATTGTTTCGTATAGAGATTATATTTAAAATATTATGTTAATATTATTGAACTGTCCTCGGGGCACAGCGTCTGACTCTAAGCGCGATCGTTGTGGGTTCGATTCCCACTCAGGGGAATAGCATTTATATACACATAATCTTATACCAATTTACTTAAAGGTAATTTAAAGTTAACTCTGTGCACGCACTTGTCTTCTTTAGAAGCACTAACAAATAAGTACCTTCAATTCTATTCGTCTCTCTATATTCTAAAGAAACTTCAAGATAAAAGATCCCAAACCTATGGTCTTTCTTACTATACAAACAGTGCAGCGAGAACACGTGTTAATAATAACAAAGACCGACAAGTACTCTTGAAGTCGCCTCAAATTTGACTATGCGACTCGTGGGTACGAATTTAATTTTACTTTTTATATTGAGTTTTTATTATTACTTTCTGTTATAATAATTTAAAAAAAAAGTCTTTTTATATACTTCAGAAAGACCTTGATATCCTTGCCAGTAAGACACATCGGAAAGATTGTTTAAAAATTTGATAATCTATTTTGAGATTATTATTGTTCTTAAATGAAATAATAAGAAAAACAAGTGAAATATATTATATAGGTACAGGCGTATCGAAATTCAATGTTAGGCGGACATGGGACGATAACTATCTTCTTAAAAACACCTGTCTCAGTAAATATTAAGTGTCAAAGGTGAGCTAGCATAACGTTTATAACAAGGGCTTAATTAAAATTTATTTCCTAATAATTTAAATTCTCAAATAATTACTAAAAACTAGCGTTGTAAATATAAGGAAAAAAATAATGTAGATATTCATGATTACATTATTATAGAGAACACTGTTAAATTTGGAATGTCTAAATAATTTTAAATATCTATACATAAAATACACATTTTCAAAGCCATTACAAGCCATATTAAAGTCATATCCTAAGATATGACTTGAATTTGGCATAAGATTTTTGAAATTAAAAAATAATTAAAAATATGTCTCACCTATAAATATGTCGCCCTACACGACACTAACGGGTGGGCCGTTTCGAGTATTTAGAAAATTATTTTTTCCTTATTTGTTTCTTTTTCCTGTAATAGAAGCTGTTAGTAGCTCTTTAGTAAATTAGAAAAAAATATGAATATCCGTTCGTATGATCATGACTATAAATTTTCGTTGAAGATCAGATATAGGGAGTGAAAGTCCATAGAAAATGCCAATCATGGTACAATGCGTAACTGTTTGATACTTGTTTACTGCTATATCTTATCAAAATAACTTAACTTGACCCAAAACAATAAAAATTACATTTGTATTAAGTATTTACTGTATACATACTTATTTTACAAACTAATATTTTAGTTATAAGTATATAGATAGTATATTTCAATGGCCCCTACCATTTTATTATTACCATTATATTCCATTCTCCTGTAAACCTCCTCTTTTGACATATCCATTTATACGTAGTAGAGAACGCTGATTTATGTTTAACTGAAAATGGCGTACATGCCCGAGTTCTTTAATATCTATATCATAGTCTAAAGTAATATCTTTGATCGATAAAGCTTTAGGCATCTATTGGGGTTGTATCTGTAAATATGAGACTCTAAAGTCAAAATTCCGGCGAGGGTGCCGACTAGGAAGTGGGCCAAGGCCGCTTAAGACGCCACGTATCCTAAATATAGGTCAGCCCAAAAGAGGACCTTTTTACAGCTTTTACGAACACTTTAGAGTGAATCTCTTAAATTCGTAGATTTCATCTAAGTAAATGGCTCTGACCTTTTCGATGTTCTATCGATTCGGAAACTTAACTTTGCTAGAACGTTTAAAAAGAAAAGGAACCGTGTTTTTATTTGCTATTTTATTATTTAGCCATATTTCGTAAACGTTTAGAAACGATAAGTTATATTTTTGAGCAAATTTCCAAAATTAAAAAATTTCACAAATTTTTTTTGAATAAAAACTTTTTCGCAAACAAGAGATTCACCTAATATAGACATTTCAGCGACTTTTTGTTCTTATACAAATGACCCCAAAGGTTCTTTACGCGACAACCCATTTGAGGGAAATGGGGCCAAGGCCGGTGCATTGAAAACTCGGGCAAGCGAAATCCATAAGACGTCACTAGTAAAGGACGGGCAAAAGTCGACCTTGCATTATTAGACTTGTGACGTCGTTATGTTCCAGCTAATAGAATCTGACTTCGAAAACGTTTTATTTCAGCGCCTTTTATACACCTTCAAGCTATTCTATCCCGCATGTAACATACAGGCAAAGGGAAAGGGATGGGGGGAATAGCCTTTGCCATGTTATGTTATTTCTTAAGACACTCCGAATTCCACCGAATTCTGGAGGCATTGCGCATTGCATGGTGAAACTTAACGCCGCGCTTTGCTTCGACACCGAAGAAATAAAAATATTAAATATTTCTTAAGTGGTAATCGAACCCGAAACCTTCGCCACGACTGCTACTGCTATTACATTTATAAAACCCTATACAAAATTAGAAACATGGCCAACTCAATTCAATCTTAACGATCTGTTGACAGAGACAGCTCTTCTTGATTTAAGATAGGCTATTGTTACCCCAAATAAATAATGACATTTCATCAAACGATTACGATTAAATACAGGCAGACGTATTTAGTGATATAGCTATTGCTGTTTATATATTTAAAGAGTGCAGAAAAATTATGCTTAATATATTTTTTATTATAAGTACATATACATTACAAATATAATTTCATATGATATTCAAATTTAAATAAAATGGCGTATTGTAATCTTTTTTTTAAACTGTAACATACAGCATACTTAGTTTCGCAAGAACTACGAACCCGCAAAAGTATGTAATTGTATTTTTTTGTCTCGATCAATTTAAACATTTTTTTTACACGTAATTTATAATTGTAGAATCAATGAACGAAACCCTAGTAAAGCCGCTTCTCAAGCAAGCATTATATTAAGAACAGGTTTTATTGTTTAACAATGAATGCGAGATATAGTGCACCTTATACACCTATAAATAAAAACGCAAGACGTAAGTATATTATTTATTTGCAACATAAAGTAAGAAAACTTGTTAGAAACAATAAGCAAGACGCGTAAAAGCAACAAATACTACGATATACTAAATATTAAATATATATTTTACATAATGTGTAAAAAAAGTATTACAATAAGCAATTTTTTAAGCACGAAGCAAAAAATATTAAGCTAGTTAGTTAGTGTTAGTTGCTATTGGAGAATAATTCTGCAACGTAAACAATATAGATAAATTAGTATGTTATTGTTATTAGCATAATGACCCAGTTTTTCCGATAATATTTATCATTATCAGATTAACTATAATTACATTTTGAATAAGTATAACAAATGATTAACAAAAACATTAAATATATAATTAGAAAAAAAAATCAATTCATATTAGCTAATGTGATTGTAATTATAATAAACAATTATATAATTTGATATAATATAAATCCTCGTTGAAACGAGTCGTTTATCCAAAAGTTGTGTTGTGTGTGTTGTGTAAAGTAATGCCGTTGGAGACCGTTACGTACTTACGCAGTACTTGCATAATGCCCAGGACCGAGAATGTGTAAAGCAGCTATAGAACACTCACCATGCAAGATGAATTTGCGCCAAGATGTTTGTAGACATCACAGCATCACTGGTCACGAAGTACACTTTGACTATCGCGAACTATGAATTCACATGCACAAATATTAATCACCAGAACTCTATAGTTTCAAAAACCAGTTCCACCTGCGCTAACAGTTAGGATGCCCTCACTTGTCGCCGAATCCAACAATGTATTATAAATATGAAAATCAACAAAGACTAAGTCGCTCTAAATCGATTTTTTATTCACGAAAACTTTTAAAATGATAAGTGTTAGAAAAATCTATGACACAAATCTAGAACTTTTGTTACGAAACTCGCTCTCGTATAGGAAGTTTTATTAAATTTTTATTTTAATAAAAATAAAATAAGGGATCTGTCAAGGTTCATTTATCCGGTAACCGGCGGCGCGTGCGTGAACACGTCCAAAACCACCACCTGCGCAAATCTGACTGAAGAATGACGTGACGACTTGACGAGGAGCGCCGAGCGAGCGCACCGGGCAATAGGGATACCATTGCAGCCCAAATGTTGCAAGTAAAGAAATAATAATTTCCCGCCCATTCATAATAATCAAATGATTGCAAAATAATATAATCGTAATAATTTCGCAAATTTTTACATTTAATTATATTTTTAATTTCTTTCTTTTTAAGAAATAGTAAAAAATAACCCGTGTCACATCAAACACTAAGAACTTGGGCCTAGCCAACCCGATGACAGTAATATAGTCAATTCGAAAACAATTCAAATTAAAATAAAAAAATCTAAATCATGTATCTATCAAAAAAGAGGAAAATTTTATATTTGTTGATTTAACCTAATGTCTAACCAATTGTCGTTATTTTTGTTTATTGTTTTACCGCTCCTTCATCTTTTAAAATTTAACGACTATTATATTTATTTGTTTCTTATGTTGAAAATAATTAATATATTGCGTGTGATGTCACATTGAATGAACTTCGAGGTGGATCGTTATTCATCTGCTTGGGCACATATAGCCCTGTGTGCGGATCTCACTTGGGCCTCTGACCAACCTGATGGATTTATTGTAGCTAATCAGGTAATTAAAATTATTATAAAAAAAGTATTTTGATGTATATTATATTTTTCGCCGTTCTTCCATCCGTTCATTCATTCATTCATAGTCTACGTTCATTAAAAGTAAATTATGTACATAATATCCTTTATTCAAACAAAATCTGGATAACGTTGATATCATATAAAATAGTAAAGAAATCGAATCAGAGCTTATTAGAAATACGAATACTTTATGCATTAAAAATACGAATACTAAAAAGGTATATTTACGTATATCGAGATAAATAATTTTCGCATTGTCGATTAATTTATTTCGTATCTAACTTTTTCAATCTTTAAAAGTCTTGTATATTTTTCAATTAAAATATTTGAAATATGCTTTTCGTACGCAGTTATTCGAAATGTATTTAAAATTGCTTAGTCAACAAAAAATCTTGTGCCTGAAATCTTGTCAAATAATTAAGACGAAAATAGCGCCAGGTTCTTAAACGTTAAAATTAATATAATAAAATTTGCAGCGCCTTTGGACACAACATTGCCGAGTAAACCAAGTGTTACAAGACACATTAGATTCTCAATGCGGATCAAATAATCATAAAAATTTATCAGGTTGAACGTTTACTTTTTAATTTTTATTTTATAAAACTTCAATAATTGCGTAAAAGAAATTTTAAAACATTTTAGATCAACGCTTAGTTGGTAGTAATAGTAAGGAAAATGGCACTTGTAATAAAAGGAGCGTGAAAGACGTTATTCCGGAGTCTAGACTGGCTCAGTTTTATGGGACTTTCTACTACGATGATGTTAGGTAATTAAAAACAAAACATTTATATATGATATGACAAATTTTAAAAAGATATTATTTTTAACTTAGCTTTTCCGTAGAAAAGGAAGGAGCGCCAAGGAGCTCGTTTAATTCCAGATACGATTTTTTTTTAAATAATTCCTATAATGGACTCCTCTTGGACCTCTTACAAACAAAATAAAATATATGTAATACATTAAATTAAATATAATTCTGACTGACTGAATATCATTATATTTCTGATTAATAAATTTAAATAATAATTTCAGAGAAAACTGTTACACATGCACAAATGAAAAGAATAGTTCGCATTATAGCACTAACAGTTGCGAAAACACGGACCCTACAGAATGTTGGATGTTACCTGAGGTATTTGGCTTTACTATGTCTTCGTCTTTAATTACCTAGTCGGTCCTAGATACCATAGGGATTTTTATAGAGTTGCAAAAGCCAGCAAGGCCGTAGTGGCGCAGTACGACACATTGTCTGACTTTTAACGCGATAGATGTGTATTCTATTCTCACTCGGAGGAAGTAAAAACGATTTGTAAAAACGGTTAGGAACGAACGACGATAACGTAATTATACCACTCAGTACGCAGTGTCGTGTCAGAAAGAGGGGAATAGTATCCTAACACTGATTTCCCTCTGCCTACCCTTCTATATGCGGGATACAGCGTTAACGTACAAAAAATAAGAATAATTTATGAGGCTATATAAATTTTCTTTATTAAGCTTAAATTTTTTCTAGGTGGACTATTGGTTTCGAAAATTAATTGACAACTCTGATAGAAATTTGGTACCGCGTCGTAGAAGGCAGTACAAAATGCTCGTCGATGATGATTTGTGCGTTAGATTTTACTTTTTAATTATTTATTTATTAATTTTACTCTAATTATTATAATTACCTTTTTTTATATACTATAATAAAATATTGGGTAACTTGTAAATTCTGTGTTCATTATCATATTTAAATGTATAACTACAATCATGATATTTTTAAAATATATTTAGAATCGTCCATAAATAATCATTTCTAAATCTATCCAAGATCATAAAACTAATAATATAGCAATTAACGGACACCGATCGGCAGCTAGCGAGCGCTGGGGCCCGATCGAAACATCAGAAGAGGCTGTTCTTAAAGCGAAAATACAGGGTGTGCGCAACTTATGGAATAATTCCAGCCACGCCAGGCCTAGAGTACCAAGCCCATTGCCAGTCTCGAGAAAGATAAGAGCGAGGCGGAGACAATCTAGAAAGTTCGGTGCAACGTCCCCTAATTGTACTCTGGACAATGCCCAGCTTCACACTGATTCGAATAATAAGGTAGTTTTTATTGTGATGATGTAAATAATATACGTATACGTAAAAATATATCAAAATTTAAATGCTTTTCCTAAAACATTACTAGTGTAGTGGGTAAACGTATAGCACTGTAGGCGTTAAAAAAATATAATATATTTATATTTTATATACATTATGAAAACATTTTCAAGTTACAGTTCGATTCATCGCGCCCTCCGCAGTTATCAAATTATCAACGTGCTATTGGTCGGTTGTCTTCTAGCGTGCAAGCGTTTATGCGAGCAAATAACTCTAAATACTTACCCTATAAAGGAACTTTTGTGAACCGGTATACGCCCACCGGCCCCAGACCTGCGAGATATGTTGAAAAACGATTGGTTTGGTGGCCCGGCAAAAATATATCGCCGAGACTAGATAAATTAAATAACAATCTAAATAATAATACTGTAACAAAAAATATTAATAATTCAGAATTACTTTCAATTCAAACCCAAAACCAAAATAGTACGATAATTGACGTAATCGAAACTAAAGAAGAAAAACCAATAATAAAGTCTGGTACAGAACCAACAAGTAAAACAAAAAAAATTGTAGAAGACGGTCAAGTACCAACGACAAGTAATAAAGCGAAGGAAGACATAAGGAAAAAACTTCTCTATAGCACAGTACTAAGTATGAGCGCCCCTCCCCTAATCACACCAATTGTTAGAACTCCACCAAAGCTAAAACCTGGTCTTATTAAATTAAATCCTAAAATTTCTGCCAAACTCCGACCTAGTATAGATAAATTTGAGGAACTCGAAAAAGAGGCTTTGGAACAGTATAAAGATTCTGATGAAAGTATAGACACAAAGTTTCGGGAACTTGAAAAGCAAGCAGTGGAACAGTACAGCACCAGCAACAGCAATACAAGTTGCAGTAGCGACAACTCTGGCGAAAAAAAGTCTTCGGAAGACAAAGAAAAAGATACAGATCTCGAAGATAATTTTCATACAAAAAAATCTGTTGATAGCGTCGTCATATATTCTCAAAATTTTCCCGATTTAAACGCAAAACAAAAAAATAGCATTCATTTAAAAAACTTCCACAGCCCCCCAAGGGGGGAGAAAAAAGAACTTAGACCAAGTAAAAGTCTAAGAAACAAAAAAAATAAATCGAAAAGACCTGCATCTGATACAGATTACGAGTCTAAAGTTGTTAACGAAAATCACCAAACTTTAAGATGGACGCTGCCGAAAAAGAGACATATGATTTTATGTATATCAGACTTTTCATCAGATGATGATTTAGAAGCTGTGTCTGTGAAAAATAATACCCTTATTAAAAATCATTTACCGGGCAAAGTAAAAATTTCTACATACGGCGGTGGGGATTTACATCCAATTTTACGAAAAACATAGAAAATTGTAGGAAAGCTCCATAAGAAACGCCAAATTTTTAAGTGAGGTTTGTACGAAATTTAAATAGACAAAGATATAGAAACATTTGGAAGGATTGGCCGGGGCTTAGCAAGTGTCAAAACATTTTACTGCTTAGGTAAAATATTTTGATAACCATTTAGACGAAGAACAATGAGATTTGACAATGTGTAAACTTTTTACTAATCATAAAAACATTTGTATATATATTTTGTAGTTTTGACTCTAATAAGAAAAATAATTTCAGTTGAAAAAAAAGTAAAATTAAATTATGTATGTGTTTAATGCTAAAATAAAAATTTTATTTTCTATAAATTTGAACAGTTAATTATTTATACAATCCTCTTAGTTTAAAATTTTCAAAAATATTCATTATATTCTTTAGTATTATAATTGTCTTAATTGATAAAAAATAAAAGAACTTGCCTTTTATAATGAAATAAAAGTACTTTGCACAGATTTTCTGTATCTTTCTTTAGTTTCAGACAATCTTATACATGGGTTCAAAAATGTAAGAATAATTATTAATATACAAAAAAACCTATGAAAAGTAATTTTATTTAATACATGCAAAACAAACAAAAGAAATTAGCATGACTCTCTTATAACAACTTATTCATATATTAAATAACTTAAGTCAATATTCTTCCTTATAATAAAGCTGTGTAATAAAAGTAACTTGTAATAAAAGCTCTGAATATCACCACAATTAAGTTTAAGCTGCCATTTTCAACCTTCTAGAAATTTCTCTAAGTCAGTAGGATCATCGTCTAACTGTATCTGTTCTAAAGTTACTTTGGGGGCTGCCGATGGAGCTGAAATAAGAAACCAGTTTTTTTTTAAAGATAAATATTTTAGAGAGAAGAGAAAGTCTTAAGCTCGATTTCCGCTGCACACAGGACAGGCCTGTTAAACTTGAATTCCCAAGAGTAAACTATAAATTTGTATTTTTATCAATAAATATTCAGGTAAGAGGACCAAGCCAAAAGTGTTGAAATGACCTGACTCATTTCTAAGAAACAAAATGAAGTAATTAAAAATTATAAGACTTTTCATTGGCAGGAATGTAAACTTATTTTACTTAAATTTTAAAATTGTTGTTATTTCTTCACTCTGTTAAGAGAAAGTGTGAAGTTGAGTTCACTTAAGAATAAATGTCACATTTTAATGTTCAGAATAGAGTCTTGACACTAGATTCTCTCTGCCTACCGTAAATGTGGGTTATGACACAAAACTACTAAATTACAAACTTACTGGATGGTACATTTCCACTTATTAGATATTTTGCAATGTCAGTTTGGAATGCAATTGCACTGTGTTCTCTTTTACTTTGCAAGTCAGCAAGTTGCTTCCTTTCCCTCTCATTATTTCTGTCAAGGTTTTCTTTGGCTAATTGATTTCGTATTTCTTCCAGCCCAGCTGAAATATTATAGTTATCACTAATTGAGTTGAAACTGTTAATATAAAATATAAAATGAGTGAGAGTTGGGTACAAACCAAGGTTTCTGTATCAATTTAATTTTTAAACAACACATATATAATCAAATTAGATAACATACCCATTTTCTTTTCTTTATACAATGTAAGGTGGTAATGATGATCAAGTTTCCATTTTTCCATATTACTTCTCTCAACTATGTCTTCAAATTTAACTAATTGGTCTTCTACATCAGCCATCAAGGCTTGTACATTCTTGAGACTATCTATACATTGTGCTACCGAAACAGTTAGGTTTGGTAAGTACGCTAAGTTCTGTGCCAGCTCTGTTGCACTATGTAAGCGCGCTTTGGTACTTTCATGTATCTCGATAATTAATTTATCAACTTCTTCAGCAGCTTTTGCGTTCTTGTCAGCATTTTCATGTAATTCTGCCCATTGCTCTTGATATTTTTCTAATAATGCACCACCAGCTCCGTAGTTAACTTTGCTTTCGTTAGTTACTTTTTGTTTTTCTTTAAATATATTCTTAACTTTTTGTACTTCTTGTAAAGTTTGTCGTAAATTATTATTTGAAGTTAGCCCGTCTTGGACCACTGATATAAATTCTTTTAAATTACCTAACATTATTTTAGTATAATTAAATCATAAATAAAAAGTGAACAAAACTACAAACTAAAAAATAACATATGATGATCTGTCATAGATCTGTCAATTGTCATTGTAAATGTAAAATCGTGTATCACAATCATAGCCCTTTGGGTAAATGTATTCTGTGATCATGGCAGTTGTAAAACTGTTATTTTTAGCCAAAAAATACATATTAAAACCTGAAATTTTATTGAAGCTTGGGCATTATAATGCAGGTTTATTGAAGTGGAATCTAAGAACTACCCTATTTATTTTTTAAAAAAAGTAATTCGCTACGGACAATGACAATTAGTGAGAATAATGATAAGCCGCCGTCAATGATAAGAGGCCGTCGTAGCGCAGCGGCACAAGGGTGTGACTGTAAGGTGACGGTTGTGGGTTCGATCCCACTCGAAGAAGGGGAATATTTATTTATGTTTATATTTCCATTTCTTCGCTCTGGTGTCGACGCAAAGCGCGGCGTTGAGTTCTGCCACTCAACACGCAATGTCTCCAGAATTCGGCAGAAAGTGGTGAATGGAGTGTCTTAACGCTTGGTTCCCTCTGCCTACCCTGCTGTGTGCGGGATACAGCGTGAAGGTAAAAAACAGAAAAGATAAGCATAAGGAAAATGAGGATAAGGAAAATGATGCTGTGCTGACAATTATATATGTATATATA